>PVJI01002267.1:0-149773 GCA_004026765.1 Micronycteris hirsuta | reverse complement strand
AAGCCCTGGCTGGTGTGGCTCAGTGGATTGAGCGCGGGCTGGGAACCAGGCGGTCCCGGTTCGATTCCCAGTCAGGGCACATGCCTGGGTTGCAGGCCAGGTCCCCATGAGGACCATGTGAGAGGCAACCATACATTGCTGTTTCTCTCCCTCTCTTTCTCCCTCCCTTCCCCTCTCTCTAAAAATAAATAAAAATAAAATCTAAAAAAAAAAATAAAATAAAAAAATAATAAAAATAAATAAATAAAATCTTTAAAAAAAACAAAACAAAACACTTGCTTTCAAGGAATTTGCAATTTAATTGGGTATATTAGTTATGTTAAAGATACTTAATCAGATAAAAAGGCTATAGAATTTTATAATCGGATACATGAGTATTTTCCACTAGATAAATCAAGGAAACCATGTTGATGGAGCCAGTATTTTAACTGAGAATTAAAGGATGGTAATGTTTGGATAAGCAACTCTGACATTAAGTACCACGACAGAAAACACAAATTGTATCCAGTGGATTATGAATAGACTCATTCAATTGATGTATTTGTTTACTCAATCATTTAATTATGTATTAAACAACTATAGATTGAGTATTGGCATATGCCAGGTGCTCAAGCAGACTCTGAGATAAAATAGTAAAAATAAATGGGTACAGTCCCCTGCCATCATAGAGTTACAGTATTCTGGGGTAAGGGGACTGGAAAATGACACTGGAGCTTGACAGGGACTTGCTGTATTAAAGACTTTTGTCTTTATTATAAGAGCAATAGGAAACAACAGAAGGATTTTAAGTTATAAGGTGACATAATCAGATGTGTGGATGGAAAATAAATCTGGCTGAAATACGGAGAATGGTGGATTGGTTGGTGATTATGGTGGAAGCTAGTATAGAATAAAATCAAGAGATGATGGTATTCTAGACCACGACTATTTTGGCAAGCTGGAGAGGAGAAAGAGAATTTTGTTTGGTATAGAAGACCAACATGACTTTATGATGAACTGAATGGAAGAAGAAATGTCAAGGATAGTTCCCAGTTTTCGACTTTCACAACCAAATGCATGCTTGGACTATCCACTGATATGGAACATCAGGATAGATAAAAAAAAACTTCAGGAGAAAATTAGGAGTTCAGTTTGGCCAGGTTCTAGCTAAGGTGTCTTTGAGATACCCAGGAGATGACTTTAAGTAGATGTATATATTTATATGTTTGGGACTTGGAAAAGATGTAAATTTGTGAGTTATTTGGTGTGACATTCTGTGTTCTCTGAGAATTAAATGATGATTTGGAGTTAAAAGTACCGTGGGTTTATTGATCAGAGATGTGGAGGGTTGATAATGCCTATTAAAGGCAAAGGAGTGAAAAAAAAAAAAAAAGACTGGTCATAGACTGTTTTCACATCATGCCGTTGGTCTGAAACCTGACAGGGAAGAGCAGAATGCGGTGGTGAGAGCCTTTGGCACCGATGCAGGCATGACGAAGTCCTGCCCAACTCAATGGTGAGCCGCAGATCAAAGATTGGCTATCGGAGGTATCCCTCATTGGGCAGAAGTGGCCAGGCTCTAGGACACCTCGGTTACTGTTTGTGGGTTCCCAGGAAAAGCACAGACTTGTGATGAGTTTGGAAAGAATTACAGCTGGAGTCTGTCACTTCACAGCCCTCCTCACTGCCGAATGAATGACAAGTTATTTCTTGAAGGGAGCGCTCAGTAGCACATCTTCCTGGCTGTCACATCTAACATAAGTGATAGCTGAACTTTCATGTGGACGCAAGAAAATTAAGTGTTAGAAGATGTTTGAAGAAGGATTTATTAAAGAATGATTGTTTTTAGTTGAAAAGTGCAGGTAAGTGAAACTATGTTCTGGAGTATCACAATGACAAATAAGAGGTTTAATTGGTAGATCTATATATTTATGCATTTTCCAAATTGTTCTCAGGAGTAATTAAGCTTATTTTTACAAATATATTTTGTATAATAATAAAATAATTTTCAAAATGGGATGAGGAACACAGTACAGAGAAGAAGGAAAGCAGGTGGAAATGATGTAACAAGAGTAAGTTGTTTCAAACACCACATGCCATAAAATTATACACACTGAGAAGGAAGTGTGAATATGCCTCTCAACTCTCTAATTGCCAGTGAAAGAGGAAACATAATCAGCTGTGTGATTTACAGTGTCCATAAGACAAAAACAAATCAATTTCTTAAGAGATGCCAATTTCTCTTTTCTGATACTGAGGTGAGCAGCGGTCTTCATAAAGAGCATACCACATAATGTGATGGGCAGCAACTTTGCAATCATTCTTACGATAAACACAGGAAGGAGTTACATAACCCTGACTTTTAAATATCTCTCCCAGATGACTAACACAATTCTTTGTGGGGCCTTGGGACAACTTCATTAAGTGACATAAGAAAATTTAGAGGGACTGTCCTGTAGATAATCCAAAATGGATTAGGATTAAAGTCTCATAAAATCTGAGAATGCTTGTCAGAAATATTAAGCCACCCTAAACCTGTGGAATTGGCCTGAGGGACTACCAGTGAACCAAACCAATGATTAATCAAGAAGTAAATTTGGTCCCTGGCTGGTGTAGCTCAGTGGATTGAGCGCAGGCTGAAAACCAAAGGGTCGCCGGTTCGATTCCCAGTCAGGGACACATGCCTGGGTTGCAGGCCAGGTCCCCAATGGGGGCCACATGAGAGGCAAGTACACATTGATGTTTCTCTCCCTCTCCTTCTCCCTCCCTTCCCTTCTGTCTAAAAATAAATAAATAAAATTAAAAAAAAAAAAGAAGTAAATTTGGTTCTTTGAGTACACGAGCAAGAGCTTCTTGCCCTAACTACTACAAGCCTTTGACCATGGCTGCAGCAATTTCAGCATTGGAAAAAATTTAAAACATAGTGAACCAAGTATCTCTTTTTAAAAAGAAAACATTTAAAAAGAAAGCCCCTATCTCAAAGTGTTTATGTGACATCTAACCAATGGTATTTTTAGCTTCATCTTGTGAAATCCTCATGTAAAATTTCTATATTTAATATTTTCTCTGGAATAAATTTTTCTTTGTGTGGTGGTTTTAAATTATGCCAACAAATTCTTTGATTCTCCCTTCAAGAGATGGAACTTAATTCCCCACCTTTTCAAGTGACTCCTTTCTAATGAATAGAAGAAATCCCAAGTGATGGTATGTTATAGGGAATATTCTTCTTAGATATATTTAGTAAATATAGATATATATTCTCTTTAAATTTGAGTCAATGGATATATCTTTCTAAGCAGTGTTTTTTAAAAAAACATTCAAACTTTTGAAAGCAAAGAGTCACAATTGATTTAATATTCTTATTTTGATAGATTGAAAGCATTTTAAACAAACTCATTAATACAATTCCTGTGAATATCATTTTTATGAGGCAGTATGGAATGAGTGGGTCAAACTCTGCAGCTTATTGGCTGTGTAACTTTGGGCAAGTTACTCATGACTGTGCCTCTCTTTCCTTCTCTGTAAGCAGGGATAATAATAGACTATACCTCATAGCATGGTTGTGAAGAGTAAATAAATTAACTTATGAAGAGCACATAAACTAGTGACTGACATAGTGTACAACTTCCACAAAGGTTAGGGGAAAAGATTAGATTCTTTTCTAATACACTATCATAAGTGTATCAGTAAATACACTTAAAAGATTCATTTTCATTAAATATATTCTAAAAGAATATTTCTTAAAACAAGTTTTTGGTCAATTTGATCATTTCAAGAGTAAATTTTGCCAGATAGGAATTGGTTATTAAGTACATCGATTTCAATAGATTAATTTTCTCTTAATGTCTATGCTTTCTGTTGATGATAACTATTTATATATTTATTGTTTATGATTGTACTTTAAAATTTTATTTCTCCAACAATTATTCCCTAGATTCCTTTTTTAAAAAGATTTTATTTGTTTTTTAGAGAAAGGGGAAGGGAAGGAGAAAGAGAAAGAGAAACATCAATGTGTGGTTGCCTCTCATGAGCTCCCACTGGGGACCTGGCCCTCAACCCAGGCCTGTGCCCGGACTAGGAATCAAACCTACAACCTTTTGGTTTGCAAGCCCATGCTCAGTCCACTGAGCCACACCAGCCAGGGAAATTCCCTAGATTCTTTACACGACTAAGTATGCAATTACTATTTTTGAAAGACAGTACTTAGTATAAAAAATCCTTGAAGATTTCAAAAAATGGTATTCAATGCATGTATGATTAGAACACACCAACCAGAGAAAAATCTCTGATATTTTACATCTCTAATTGAAAAATGAAATATTAAAAACATGTTGTTATATTATTTTCAAACTTGTTTATAAAATTACCGAGATAGATATGAAAGGTATGAGTTATATGTGCAGGAATTTGTTAAAGGGAAAAATACAAACCCTGAGTCTGCCAAATGACCACGGATCCAGAGTCACAAGAAAAATGGTTTTGTCTTTGCAGTACTATCCTATGTTTTCTAATTGCATTTAATGGAAAATTCTTTTTTCATATTATAATTCTTTAAGCTTGGGAATGAGAGTACAAATTGCTACCTAATTTGGTTTTGTTGCTAGTCTAGTGAGGACTGGACATTAACTAATAGTTAATAGATGAACGAGTCAAGCAGCCTGTTCTTGATCCAAATCTATTCTCAGAGATGGGAACACCACATTACTGCAGTAAGCTGTCACAGCCAGCTGGTTCTGCTGATCCCAAATCATAGGATTTTTGCTTTGCAAGGCTCTGTAAATCATCTAGTCCGAACCTTCAATTGAGGCTATTTAAGGGAAGTTTTTAGAGACTTCAAAGGCTTCATAAGACCATATATTTGCTAGGACTTCTCATTACAGCTAAATCCTCCAAGGCTTTTGAATGTACCCATGCATTGAAGAAATTATTCAGCTTGCTGAAGGTCACTTATTAAAATGTGGCTCTGGGCTACTTGGAGAGAAAGAACAGTGTAAAAGGCAAGGAAAGGCTCGGGGAAGCACTCCTGTTCAGGAAACTCAGCTGCTGTCCAGGCTGTGACGTGGGCATGCAAGGGTGATTGTAGTCATAATAAATAGGTGGCCAGTCTACCAGAACATGTATTCTGTATATATTCTTCCAAGTTATGGAATTGTTTGTGATTTTCTTTAGCCTTTTGTTGGGCAAGGCAGAGGAAACTCTGGGTTTGAGGAATTTCATCTGAAGAAATTGATGCATTGAATATCATAGATATTTACTATGATATGTAGTAAAGCAGATCATAGTAGACCCAAGGGGTCCAGTCTTGCATTGGTTTAACATTTCAAGAACACCGCAAACAGAAATTCCAATCTCCTCACATATCCCATTTCTCCTTGATCCTCTTAAGCTCTCTGAATCCATGCTCCATCCTCCTGAACTTTCCCACATACAGCCTGCCAGACATGTCACCACCTCCCACCACATTCAGCCCCTTGTGAAAGGCAGTTTGTCATTTACTGTTTTTACTGGATGAATTTCAACTTCTCTCTTGGAGAGCAGGAAGCAGAAGCTAAATTGTACATGCCCAATGCACTTCCACTGGGGGATGGGTGTGGGCCATGAGATGGTAAGGGAAAGGGTACCAATTTCACACATTAATTCTTCTCCCACTGGAGGTTTTCTAAAATATCACACATTACTTCACTATGGGTACATATGCATGCATATATATACGCAGTCTCTTCAAATAGCTCTGTGTTTTTGTGCGTCAGTGACTAACATTTGAACCAAACAGACTATAAGTTATGTAATGAAAGAATTTTCAACTTGTAAATGCTCTGACTGGTCAAGCACAGAGTTGATGCCTCATGATGCCTATGAGAACTGTTACTAAGATATATCTGTGGTTTGTGCCCAATGATGAAATGATAAGGTCGTATTCATGTGAGGAGCATGATGAGTAGAAGAAAGACAACATCACACAGGGCTGCACCCTTATATCAGATTATGGAGTAAATGAAAGCAGACAACTTTGGGAGAATGTGAGTTGTTCTCTGTATGAATCTGTCTTTGGAGCTGTAATGCTAAAGCTCCCTCCTGCAGAGCAGAAGGCGGTCACATTCAGACAGACAGTTTCGAATGACATGCACTTCTTTTTCTCTCTCTGCATTCTCTCCTCTTACATTGCATAGGGATGAGGTATTTATCACACTCACAGCTAATTCCTCAAATTTTTATAAAGGGATTCCTGTATTTAATATTGTGTCACAGGAAAGATAGTCTTTATCTAGGGAAAAATACAGAAGTAAAATTAGTATGACTAATAGCAATTTACTATTTTTCTCTTAATAATCCTTTAAAAACAAAATTGGATTTCTCTCTGAGACTGCAGATCTATCCAAGATTCTCAAACGTGATAATAAAAAGGGAGAGGGGAAAAAGGGGGAAAGAAAGGAAAGGGTCTAGTCAAGGAACATGTATAAAGGACCTAATGAGTGGACAACAGGGTGGGAGATCTTGGGGCAGGGGGAGAGCAACAGAGGAAAAATTGGGACAACTGTAACTGAACAACAATAAAACATTTTGAAAAAAAGGGAGTTCCAGAGTCAATTCGGATATGTCTACACAAGGAAAATATGAAGGCATCTGTTTTGTGAGACTGCCTACAAAAACTGTCAAAAACCCGCTGCATGAATTTTGGTTCTGGATGATCTGAGAGAGATTTTGAGATAACTTGCTTTTGTTTTTATATATTTGATAGTTTGTTATTAAATGGGAGGTTGGCATTCTGGGATTGCGCAGAGAGCCATCCTTGAGAGCCCAGGAAAACAACCTTTTAAATTAGTATGGTTATCTGAGGAGGTCTTCATAGGTGTTCTTTATAGTAGCTATGTCCAGGGACCACATTCTATTATCGTTCAAGAAGACACAGCATATACATGTTATAAAGCAGTGAGTGCAGTGTAGGGGGAATCCCCGGGTTGATACAAGAATAATGGAAGCACGCTGAGTCTGAATAGTCTTTGAGCACGGTCTTACACGAAGCTGTACCCATTGGTATACCTGGCTCATAATTAGCAACTGTTGACTTATAGTTCTTTCAGATTAATTTTTTCTGGAAGTTTTTAAGTTTTTTTTCTGGCAGTATTAGTTGGGTAATTATTTATTAGGCCCATAGGTTTTTTTATATCACCAACTGACTTCAGGATTTGGTAGACATTGTTTATCCTTATCCAGGACATTGTATATCCTGTATATTCAATTAAATTTAACAAATGTTTACAGAACACACATGCAATAAATACTAGAAAATCAGAGTGAAACAAAAAATAGTAGAGGAGCAGGTTATTTGATGTCTTTTAAATACATCAATGATAGTAAGTAGAACTGTACCTATCACTGTATTCAATCAAAGCAGTTGCTGTGTATCATCACTTTTCAGAGTTTGGGCTTTTTGCATTTTTATTTTTATTTATTTATTTAATTATTTATTATTTTATTGTATTTTTAAAAGATTTTTAAATTTATTTTTAAAGAGAGGGGAAGAGAAGGAGAGAGAAGGAGAGAAACATCAATGTGTGGTTGCCTCTTGCGTGTCCCCTACTGGGGACCTATCCTGCAACCCAGGTATGTGCCCTGACAGGGAATTGAACCTGCAACACTTTGGTTTGCAGCCCATGCTCAATCCACTGAGCTACACCAGCCAGGGCTGCTTTTTGCATTTCTAGAGCAAGTCTGGGTCTTTGAGTGGGTTGCTAAGATGGTCAGGGGGAAGTCAGTATTGGATTGATAAGAACAGTTGCTTCTGTGGCCTACAGCTGTTTTACCTGAACATGTCAGCCTTCTTTTTACCCAGGATGCTCTTACTTCACTAACAGGTCTGTTTTTAGACCTTATCCTGACCCCAGGACCTAAAGGATGTCAGTCCTTGTACTGGTTCTCGGAATCTACTCCCACAAAATCACTTCACTGATCATACTGCCTGCCAGTGACTCTGCCTCTCAGAAAGATCACAGGGCTCCATACTGACCCAGGAAGCCCTGGGACTCTGGGCTGCCAAGCCCCATCCTGTCCAAACCTGACACATTATATCCTCTGCTGCAATCACAAGCATGACTTGGAAATTGGTGTTTTTGCATACTTGTATGTGTGAATACAGTACCTTGTAGCCACTAGCACATGTGCATATAGCAGTTTTAGAGGATTGGTTCTATGTTTAACTTCCCAGAAGTTACTACCATACAGATTTTTTGAGAAATGTATGTGCAGCAGAATGATATACCAGTTTTTTTTCTCTTTGTTTTCTGCTCTTATGCCGTGCTGTGATGTTGCCCTTTCTTGAGAGGCAATGGTGCCAGATAGTGGGATGGACAGGCTGAACACAAGGATTGAAAGAAAGTGGTTTCCCTAGCAACAATAACCCTGCAAAGGAAGCCACACTACTTACCCACCACTCATGTCTCTTTTCCTCTGCTTTAAATAACACAGAGGGTCTGAATGCTAAGTATCTGATTCTGAATTATTTCTGTGGCAAACCAGTATGTCCAAAAATAATTTGGAAATATGGAAAATATGCAATCTACTTTTATAAGTTAATAGACACCTCCAAAATTATCTTTCCTATTAGTGTACCATCGCTTTCACACTTTCTGTGACCGGAAGCCGAGAAATAGTTTTCTCTCTCAAAGACAAAGTGGGTATAGAACTTTCAAATTTTAAAAAACTATTAGAAAACTCCCATTATATTTCTAACATTTACAAATTATCCTTTCTGCACTAGTGGCCAAAAAATAATCTGTAGGTTAATTGATATGAGAAAGGCAAGGAAGTCACTCTAATAACTTCAATCTAGTTCTTCATAAGACTTTTGTTTTAAAGTCTTTAAATTATTATTTTTTGAATTCTGTACTTATTGATAGCTTGACATTAGAGTATGAATATTGTTATGTGGTTACTAGTTGTTTATTAAGACTTTATAAAATGTGAAGTGATATGCTGAATACGGCTCTCCATATTTGTTGATCGGCACTTTACACACATCTCCATTCTATCCCTGTCTCTGTCATCTCTGTCTGTGTCTGTATCTCACACGATACTACCAGGCAGAATTTTGGTATGTGAGATGACACACAACCTACATCAAATAGCTATCATGATATCTGAAAATAACTATTGGTGAAAGAAAAGATCACTTGCCAAACTATTACCTTACAAACACTGACCCATTTTGAAAAATTAGTTGTTATCCATTATTTTATGACTTACTAATAATTGATAACATCTAGAATAATGAATAGGTAGTTAGATAAATCTGTTAAAATATTACTAATTTGAGCAAAACTGGTTAAATATATAGGACAATACTGTCTAAATGAAACATAATGTCAGTCACAAGTGCAAGCTATATGCATACTTTTAAATATTTCAATAGTTACTTTTATAAAAAGTAAATACTAACAGGTAAAATTAAAGTTAAAATCTTATTTAAATAAATGTCTAAAATGCTGTAATTTTCACATATTATCCATATAAAACTATTGAGAGTTTTATACTATATTTTTATACTTGGTTTTCAACATTCAATTTGCATTTTATGCTTAAGCACATCTCAGTTTGGACTTGTCATATGCCTAGTGCTCAATAGCCACATGTGGTTACTTGGTGCCATATAGTCAGTGCAGGTCCAGAGCATAAAATACAACCAAAGGCATTTGAGTCTCAGTTTCTTAAGAGTTAAGATGCTGACCCTATAGAAATACTATTTTTCTTAGTAATACTCTCTTTTTTTGTTAAAGATATTATTTATTCATTTATTTTTAGAGAGAGGGGAAGGGAGGGAGAAAGAGAGGGAGAGAAACAGCAATGTATGGTTGCCTCTCACATGGCCCTCACTGGGGACCTGGCCTGCAACCCAGGCATGTGCCCTGACTAGGAATCGAACTGTGACCCCTTGGTTCCCAGCCCACGCTCAATCCACTGAGCCGCACCAGCCAGGGTTCTTAGTAACATTCTTAAAAAATCTATTTTGAGGTGTTTGGGAAGGTTAATACATTGGCAATGTCTTCTAAATTCATTAGCAGTTGCTCTTGGAAAAGTATTTAAATGATCATAAGAACTTTTCTAAAGCTTTTCCTAGATACTGTAATTAAGTTGATGATAATATAATTGCAGAGCCTAGAAACAAGTGGCATCCCATAAAGTATTCTTGGAAAAAGTTCTTTGCTGATTTAGTATATTAGGTTGTTGAAGCAGCATTATAGAATCCAGAATATCTCACAGAAACCAGGTCTTTGCTGAATTTCTTTATAACCAGTATTTTTGGAATGTTAATGTACCCTGTGTGGATTCAGAGTGTCTAAACTGAAGAAGTCATTAAGTTTTTCTAAAGGAAGTTTCATTTTAGTGTCCTTGATTACAGAGAGATAGATCCTTGCTTTCTCTGAATGACGCTGCAGAGAAGAGAGAGAGAAAGGAAAGATATAAGAGGTTTATCTCAGCGAACTGGCTGAGTCAAGCAATTTTCTTTTTCCAAGGGTCCTGTAATATTTAAAAACTACTTTTAATGAAGGATCGGAAAAAATATTCCAATCAAATGGAAGGAAAAGAAAAACTAGGTAGCAATACTTATATCAGACAAAATAGACTTTAAAACTAAGGCCGTAGAAAGAGACAGAGAAGGACACTTCATACTCAAGAGAAGATTCCATCAAAAAGACATAAACATTATAAACATATATACACCAAACACAGGAGCACCACAATGTACAAGGAAAATCTTGGAGGACTTCAAGAAAGATATAGACAGCAACACACTTTTACTAGGGGATTTTAACACCCCACTGTCAAAAATGGATAGATCTTCCAAACAAAATATCAACAAGGATATTGCAGCATTGGACAATGCCCTAGATCAAAAGGACTGTATATATATACACACATATATATACACATAATATATATATACATTATATATATATATACACATACATATATCCTTTCATACCAAAGAAGCAAAATATACATTCTTTTTAAATGCACATAGAATATTTTCAAAGATAGACCACATGATAGGACACAAAACAAGCATTGACAAATTCAAGAAAATTGAAATCATAGCAAGCATTTTCTCAGACAACAAGAGCCTGAAAGTAGAAACCAATCTCAAGGAAAAAACTGAAAGACATTCAAACTCATGGACATAGAATAGCATGCTATTAGATAATGAATGGGTTAAGAATGAGATCAAGGAAGAAATTAAAAATTTTATGGAAAGAAATGAAAATGAACACACAACAGCAAAAAACCTATGGGACACAGAAAAGGCAGTCCTGAGAGGGAAGTTTATAGTGATACAGGCCTACCTAAAAAAGATAGAAATGTTTCAAAGAAACAGCCTAGATGAAACAACCCTGCATCTACAAGAACTAGAAGAACAACAACAAACAAGGTCCAGAGCAAGTAGAAGGAAGGAAATAATCAAGATCAGAGCAGAATTAAATGACATAAAAACTAAAAGAACAATTCAAAGGATCAATAAATGCAGGAGCTTACTATTTGAAAAGATAAACAAAGTTGATAAGCCTTTAACCAGACTCATCAAGAAAAAAAGGGAGAGGATGAAATAAAATCAGAAATGAAAGAGGAGAGATTACAACTGACACCACAGAAATACAAAGGATGGTAAGAAATTACTATGAACAACTATATGCCAAGAAATTTGAAAACCTGGGTGAAATGGACAAATTTCTAGAAAAATATAATCATCCAAAACTAAATGAAGAAGAAGCAGAAAGCCTGAACAGACTGATAACAGCTAGTGAAATTGAAGCAGTAATCAATAAACTCTGGCACACAAAAGCCCTGGACTGGACCATTTCACAAGAGAATTTTACAAAACATTTAAAGAAGAGCTAACACCTATCTTTCTCAGACTCTTCCAAAAAATCCAAGAATAGGGAAGACTCCTAAACTTTTTTTATGAGGCCAACATCATCTTAAGCCCAAAACCAGATAAAGACACAACAGAGAAAGAAAACTACAGGCCAATATCACTGATAAACATAGATGCTAGAATCCTCAACAAAATATTGGCAAACTGCATCCAGAAATACATTAAAAAGATCACATACCATAATCAAGTGGGATTCATCCCAGGGATGCAAAGATGGTACAATATTTGCAAATCAATAAACATAATACACCACATAAACAAAAGCAAAGACAAAAATCATATAATCATATCAATAGATGCAGAAAAAGCATTTGATATGGTACAACACCCATTTATGATAAAAATACTGAGCAAAGTGGGAATAGAGGGAGCACACCTCAACATAATAAAGGCCATATTACAAGAAACCTACAGCCAACATCATACTCAACAGGCTTCCCACTAAGATCAGGAACAAGACAAGGATGTCTACTATCACCACTTCTATTCAACATAGTATGGGAAGTCCTAGCCACAGCAATTGGACAAGAAAAAGAAATAAAAGGCATCCAAATTGGAAAGGAGGAAGTAAAACTGTCATTGTCTATAGATGACATAATAGTTTACATAGAAAACAGTATGGACTCCACTAAAAAGCTACTCAACCTAATAAGTGAATTTGGCAAAAGAATGGGATACAAAGTCAGTATTCAGAAATTGAAGGCATTTTTATACATCAACAAAGAAATATCAGAAAGAGAAATCAGAAAAAAAATTCCATTTGCTATAGCAATAAGAAAAATAAAGTACCTATGAATGAACTTAACCTAGTGGGTAAAAGACCTGTACTCAGAAAACTATAGAACACTGAAGAAATGAATTCAGGAAGACATAAATAAATAGAAGTATATTCCGTATTAGTGGATTTGAAGAATTAACATCATTAAAATGTCCATACTACCCAAAGCAATCTATAGATTCAATGCAATCCCTATTAAAATACCAATGACATATTTCACATATATAGAACAAACATTTCAAAAACTTATATGGAACCATAAATGACCCCAAATAGCTTCAGCAATTTTGAGAAAGAACAAAGTAGGAGGGATTACAATACCTGATATCAAACTATATTACAAGGCCACTGTAATCAACAGTCTGGTACTGGCAAAAGAACAGACACATAGATTAATGGAACAAAATAGAGAGCCCAGAAATAAACCCATGTCTCTATGGTTAATTAATATTTGGCAAAGGGGACAGAAGCATAAAATGAAGTAAAAATGGCATCTTCAACAAATGGTGTTGGGAGACCTGGACAGGTACATTGAAAAAAATGAAACTTGACCACCCACTTACACTATACACAACAATAAACTTAAGATGGATAAAAGACTTAAATATAAATCATGAGACCATAAAAGTCCTAGTGGAGAACATAGGCTGGAAAATCTCAGATATTCCATGCAGCAATATTTTCACCGATATTTCTCCTAGAGCAAGGAACATAAAGGAAAGAATAAAAAAATGGGACTTCATCAAAATAAAAGCTTCTGCACAGCTAGAGAAAACACCAGCAAAGTGAAAAGGGCATGGGCACGGGCATCAATGGCATGGTGCTCCTGATGCACATCTAGGGACGTCAGGGAAAAGGCAGTCCACGCCAGCACAGCACTGAAAGGAGCAGGCGGCCTGCCCTGGGCACCCGGCTGAACCAACCGTATGGGAAAACATATTTGCCAATGATCTCAAACAAGGGTTTGATCTCCAAAATATATAAAGAACTCATACGACTCCACTCCAGGAAGACAAAAAACCCAGTTAAAAAATGGGCAAAGGACCTGAACAGACATTTCTTCAAAGAAGACATACACAGAGGCCAGAGACATATGAAAGAAGGCTCAGCATCACTAGCCATCAGAGAGATGCAAATTAAAACCACAATGAGATACCACTTCACACCGATCAGAATGGTCATCATTAAAAAATCAACCAACAACAAGTGCTGGCAAAGTGGTGGAAAAAGGGAACCCTAGTGCACTGTTGGTGGGAATGCAGACTAGTGGGGCCACCGTGGAAAACAGTATGAAATTTCCTCAAAAAACTAAAAATGGAACTGCCTTTTGCCCCAAAATTCCACTGCTGAGATTTTACCTTAAGGACCCTGAAACAGTAATGCAAAAGAACCTATGCACCCCAATGTTCATAGCAGCACAATTTACATTAGCCTTGTGCTGGAAGCAACCTAAGTGCCCATCAGTAAATGAGTGGATCAAAAAACCTGGTGCATTTACACAATGGAACACTATGCAGCAGAAAGGAAAAAGGAGCCCCTACCCTTCATGACAGCATGGATGGACCTGGAGAGCATCATGCTAAGTGAAATAAGCCAGGTGTTGAAAAATAAATATCATATGATCTCACCTGTAGGTGGAACCTAATCAACAACACAAACAAGGAAGCAAAATAGAACCAGAGACACTGAAATAAAGAACAAACAGACAGTGACCAGAAGGGAGGGGAGAGGGGGATGACTGGGGAAAGAAGGGGAAGGGTCATCAAGGAACATGTATAAAGGACTCATGGACAAACCAAATGGAGGTAGGATTGAGGGTGGGATGTGGGCTCGGTGGGGCTGGGTGAGAGTGGTGGGGGAAAGATGAAGACAACAGTACTGGAACAACAATAAAAAAATTGTTAACTCCAAAAAAAAAAAAACACACACACAAAAAAAACCCCTCCAAAACCAACCCACATGTTTCCTATGGAAACCATCATGCAAAAAAAAAAAAAAAAAAGAAAAAAGAAAACCACTTTTAAATATATAGATGATATATGATAGAATTGCACACTGGAAACCTGCATAATTTTATTAACCAATGTCATGCCCATTAATTTAGTTAAAAAAACACTTTTGGAAAGGCAGACAGCAAGAATCACAGCTGTTTTTAGTAATTTCAATAGATTTTACTGACTGGTACGGCTCAGTTGGTTGGGCATTAGCCTGCAAAGGAAAAAGTCATCGTTTCAAGCAACTGACGGATATTTCTCTCTCACATCAAAGTTTCCCTTTCTTTCTTTCTCCCTCCCTTCCTCTAATTATTTATTATCTAAAAATAAATAAATCTTTTAAAAATTAATTTCCATAGATGAGGGTACCATAATTACAAAGATGTATAGAACATATAGGAAACTATTATGTGAGTTCACAACTAATTTATAAGGTTTCTATTTTCAAAAAAATTAAGACAAGTATTTCCTTTGGAGATTCTGCCCTTATTATTCATTAATTGCACCAGTGACCCAAATAGATTTCTAAGCATCCACTTTCCTTAGACAATGTTAACAAATCCAAATTGTTAATGATTAACAATAAGCAATTTGTGAATTAAAGTGAAAAATTTATTTATTATAAAATGGAACAGACCAATGAAAGAATTAGATTTCTATATATATAGGGGTGAAAGTGGCTTTTAGGTTATTGAAGCAAGCAGCAACAAATAATTGAGTATTCAATCATTTGTTTAACTTACTGAACCAATAAATATCCTTAGAACTCCCATTACATGCAAATTGCTTGTTTTAGGTGCAGTAGCACCCAAAGACAAGTCAGACACGCATTCTACAATTTACTTAAGGATCCATAATTTAACAAGGGGGAGAAGGATCTATAATTTAAGAATCTATAATTTAATGAGGGGAGAAGGACCATAAATATCTATAATGGAGGCCCAAGAATTTTGAGATCTGAAAAAGGAAGATTGGCTTTAAGGCTAGTTGCTGCAAGAGTCAGGGAAGGAGACAGCAGTTCTCCAGGGGAAGTAGACTTAGCTGGTCCCCGATGAATGAGAAGGATTTTAGTCTTGCACAAAAAAGGGATAGAGCCTATAGGTAGAAAAAAAACTAGCAAAGACAAGGTTCTTGAGGGAATACAGGAAAATTCTGATTTATAAGTGGTGCTAGAGACCTAAGCATTTCTCAAAGATTATGTTCTGCATAAAAAGAAGGTTTACTACAATGGTGCTTCTATATTTTCAGCATCAGTTCAGACTTGACTCTTTAACTAAGGAGTATCTTTTGATTATAGCTCCCAGTAAAATAAATACTTTTTTATTTTAAAGCACTTTTATTTAAAAAACTACAGAATAAAACTAAGATTCAAATATATTGTATTTCCTTTCTAAAAACATAGAGTATCAAAATGTAAATATCATCTTTTGATTCAGTAGTAAGCATTTCTTTTACCAGTAAAATAAATTCGATTTGCAATCACAAACATATGCTAGTTTCTCAAGTTCGGTGCTATGTCAGGGAGTCAGATTCATTAATTCATTTATTGTTTATGTCAGTATTGATGTGAGTGACATTAAGGTTTAGCCAGAAAAAAGAAAAATAATTTATATCAAATGGCAGAGGTTAGTTAAAATAATGAGTTAATATTTAATGTTATCAGTAAAATATATAGTCAATTTTTTATTCAGTAAATATTGGCTTTATGTTTTATATCTGATAGTCTACTTATATGCTGTCTATATCAAGTCTTTACGTATTTCTCTTAGTAATTTCTTATGTTACTTATAAATTTAGCATGATGAATTCCCTCTACCTGTCCCGCGAGTTTGATAAGTATTCAATTTGTTTTATCCTAATTACTCTATGGCTTGGTTATATATAATGATAACATGTAAGCTTTTTGCACCTTTACTGCATCAAGACTAGAGAGCAGACAGTTCAGTATTGATTTCTTTTTAATTCATCTTCCATGTTGATATCATGGCACTAATATTTGGGACTCTTTCGCTCCCCCAATAATGTAAGGTTCCCCTCAATAAGCCAAGACACTTCTTGCCACTGTGAACAGCACAGACCTGGTTTTAAATTGGTGACATACATATTGGTAGCAGATGCCTTTTGTGCACCATGTCACATCCCCTCAGCCTCCCTGACTTGAGTGACAACCTGTGTGGACAGCTTCCATGCACAGCCTTACCTCAAGTACCCTATCAGGCTTCTCTGTTTTTATATTTTAGGCTTCTCACAAGTGTAGGACTACTCAGCGAGGAGCAGGGCAGTGTGGGATTGCCAGGGAGTTAATGCCTCTGGGAGCAGCCCTCAAGCAGTGGAGGACAGAAGTTGATGGACATGCCTCATCCTCCTACTTGTTGAAGGACAATTGTGAGGTCATGGTTTCCCAGAGGGTCCCCAGTTCTGTGGAGCCCCAGGTGCCCCTGACATTAACCAGTTCCCCAGCACAGCCTTTATTGGCTATCTGTTTTTTCCTGTTTCACTTTTTACTCCCTCATTCCTACTTATGGGCTGGGTAGCACTTCCCAAATAAACCACCTGCATCCAAGTCCTCGTCTCAGGCTCTGCTTTGTGGAGGAACCAAATATCACCAACCTAAAAAAGAATTAGGTTCTTTAAAAAATCAAGGTTGGGCAAGGAGGTGACTAAAGAACTTACATCAGGTCCCCTCAATAGAAAGCAGAGATGAGAAAATCTGAGCCCTATGTATGTGTATGAACGAATCATTATGCTAAGTGAAGTAAGCCAGGCAGTGAGGGACAAATACCATATGATCTCACCTTTACTGGTTCATAAACAACAAAAGGAGAAAGCAAGCAAAACATAACCAGAGACATTGAAATTAAGAACAGTCTAACAATAGCCAGGGGGGAGGGGGGAGGGGACAATGGGGAGAAGGGTTTTCAGGAACCACTATGGAGGACACATGGACAGAACCAAGGGGGAGGAGGGAGGCTGGGGAGGGAGAAGGGAGGCTGGGGAGGGAGGTGGGGCTGGAGGGGGAGGGAGGAGGGGAGGGGAGAGGATGCAGATAACTGTAATTGAACAACAATGAAGTTATTACTTAAATTTAAAAAAATGCTAATTTAGAAACCACTTGTTTTAACCATGGAATGTACTTGCTCATGGAAATATATCACAATGATGGCTAGGTTTCCAGATAACAGAAATAAAGCTCACAAATAATTAAAAATATTAAGTAATAAATACAATTTATTTTGTTTTATGGAATCACATTATATTAGTTTACTTGGGCTGTGATAAAGAATACCACAGACTAGGTGTCTTTTTTTTTTTTAAAGATTTTATTTTTATTTATTTTTAGAGAGAGGGAAAGGAGGTAGAAAGAGAGGGAGAGAAACAGCAATGTATGGTTGCCTCTCACATGGCCCTCACGGGGACCTGGCCTGCAACCTAGGCATGTGCCCTGACTGGGAATCGAACCGGGACTGCCTGGTTCCCAGCCCGCGCTCAATCCACTGAGCTACACCAGCCAGGGCAGACTAGGTGTCTTAAACAATAAATACATTTTCTCATATTTTGGGGGCCAGAAGTCTGAGACCAAGGTCTTCCTGTCTTCTGAGGCCTCTCTCCTTGTCTTGTAGTCAATGGCCATCCTCTCTCTGTGTCTTCACATGTTCTTCCCTCTATACATTCTGTGTCCAAATCTCCTCTCCTTATAAGAACACCAATCATATCTGGTTAGGCCCCTCCCTAATAACTTCATTTTGACTTAATTGCCTCTTTAAAGAACCTATCTCCAAATAAACTTATGTTCTGATTTACTTGGAGTTAGGAATTGAAATATAAATTTGGAGGTAAGGATAAGTTCACCCCATAACGCAAAGTATTTAGTTACAAAGTATTTGCTGTATGTAAATAAATAATAAAATAAACATCAGTGAAATCCCAATTCAACTTAAGAATTAGAATATTGTAAACACTTTTGCAACCACTTGTGTTCTCTTTCCTCTCCTATCCCCCTTCTTTCCTCTGAGGAGTGAACCCTACCCTGAATGTTGTTTACCAATTATTTTCTTTTTATTAGATTAACAATATATGAATGAATACTTAATACATTGAGGTTTTCTGAGCTTTATAAAAATAATTTCATATTGTATATAGTTTTATGTGATTTTCTTTTCCCCCTCAATCTCGTGTCTAAGATTCATCCACACTAAACGCGTAGGTATGGCTCATTCATTTCACTCTTGTATAATACTCCATTAGGTGACTATACACACACATAGCTATTTATTCTCCCTTTGAGAGAATATAGCTTGTTTCCAGGTTTTTTGGTTATTAACCATGCTACTCTTGTTGTACACGTCTCTTCACATACATAAGAGAGGCGCTCCATACCCAGAAGTGGAATTGCTGGGTTGTAGGGAATGATTATTCACCTTTACAAGATAGTACCAAATTGTTTGCCAAAGTGGTAGTGCCAATTGATGTTCCCACCAACAGGGTCTAAGATTCCTCAATTATTTGTATTGTAGCCAATACATAGTGTTTATAAATTATGTCAACGTAGTAGATGTCAAATAATATCAAATTGTGTTTCTATATTATATTTTCCTGACAACTAATAATTTTTATGAGTCTCTCTTCTTATGCTTGTGAGCTATTCATGTCTCCTCTATAAAATATTGCTTTTCTTTTAAGTTTTTAATTTTTGCCTCATTTGTTTTTACTACATCTTCTTTGTCTTCTTTTTATTTAATTTTTTTCTGTACCTGGATACTAATGCTCTTCTTATATTGTTATAAATATCTTCTTGCACTTTGCAGTATATTTTTATTTTCTTTGTGTGAATTTTGATGAACAAAAATTTAAATTTTAATGTAGTTAAATTTAGAAGACTCATAATGATTATTTTTTTGTGTATCGTTCAAACATTCTTTCCTATCACAAGGTTGTAATTTTCTCTTAAACCTTTTATCATATGAGTGCTGCTTTTATTGTCTTAAGAAATCCTTTTCTATCCTGATATCATAAATATATTTTCTCTAAAATGTTTATGGTTTATCCTTCACATTTATATTTTTATTCCTTTGATAATGGTTTTTTGAGTATGGTATGGAGTAGGGACCCAATTCCATTTTCCTTCTGCATGGATAATTAATTATTCTATCAAGGTTAAAATAAAGTCACCCTATGTTTTTGCATCTATCGATAACTATTCCAATTGGAACTAAAACATTATAAAGAGGAGGAAGTATATAAGCAGTTATAAGTATATAAGCAGTGTATAAACAGTCAGTAGCCATTTGGCTCTAAGGAGAAGGAAGTGTGAATTCCACTAAAGAGACAATCATTTTTCAGTGTTCTAGTGAAAAGGAGATGATAGAGGAGACAAAACAGAAAGTAAACACATGTTCAGTTAGGGTGAAGACAATGAGATGTTTATTAAATTAGGATGATTTATAATGCACAGGACCTTTGCAAGCGTGAATGTGGGCTCAGGTACCACTGGACTTTAACTTAAAAATCTATGTTTTTATGAAGTCCCTTATCTATTGTCTAGTTTAATTCTTTCATCTTGTCAGACATACATATAAGACAGAGAATGAAGTGACTCCCCAAGAGACACATGGTGAATTGGGGGCAAAACTGTAATCATAATTCAGATTAGACTTATGAGGGTAGTAGATCTATCACCAAGTAAAAATGACTTGGACATACATTTTTTTTTGTTTTTACCCATCCACACAGTTTGAAGAATTTTTATGAGTATTCTTTTTTTTTGCCAAATGTACAGAAATATAAACTTCTAGGCTGATGCAAAAAACATGCATTTGAAAATTTAATTCTTTATGCCTATGCCAAGAGGGAAGTTTAAGCCTAAAAAGGATTCCTTCTATCATATTCCTAGCATGAGCTGATCTCCGCTTTTAAAGCTTATCAGTTTGCTTCACTGTGGGAAACATAAGCAATAAAATATCTCTCTCTTGATAAACAAATTGAACTTTCTCACCTCCAGTTAGCATGAATAGTTTTGTCTGACTACTGACAGATAATAGTTTGAAGATAGCATAAAAGAGTAACCAAAATGCACATGTTTAGCTTCACTAGTCTTCTTTTATAGTTGATAAAATGTTACAAAACTCACAAGCTATGATCCATATATTTATGACTTGAGCTTCTTTAACTTTATTTTCCCTTGTGGAAAAAAAAGACAATAGCTATAATAATTTGTCTTATAGATAGAATTTTCATTCTTTCACAAAGACGTTCTGTCTAGCATGTGGATTATAGTACTTGGCTGAGAGGAAATTATTTCTCAGACTATCTACAAAAGTGACTTTTCCTTTATAGATATGCATCATGAGTTTAGAACTCTGGAGAGAAATTCTTCCTTTCTTCTTTAAAACAAAATTATTTTGCAAATGGCTAGTGAGCTGTGAATTTCTTAGGTTTATAAAGTTGTGTTCAAATTGTATCTTAATTTTTTGCATTCTTAAAACTTGACTATATCTTAACATTGTTGCTGCATCAGAAGGTGGACTAAGACCATAAAGTGAGAACAGATTTTATGGGGAAGTGAGGGAAAGGGTGGAGCAAAAGAGGAATGTTACTGGTAAGGATTTATCTTTAAATAAAAATTTAAAATAGTGTAATTCCACTTGAGAAAGTTCTCCTGTTCTTACTAATTAAAAATGGCCCTAACTGTATAGAACTGTAATTTACGTAAAATAAATGCATTTATTTTAAATGAATATTTTGATGAGTTTTGACAAATATATACACCCATGTAACCATTACAATCAAGATACAGAACATTTCCACCATCCAAAAGATTTCCTTCTGTTTTTCACTGGCTAGCTCCTCCCCTGCTCCCCAGGCAACTAGTTATCTATCCCTATTGACTGAATTTGCTTTTTTAGAGATCTGGTATATCAAAAGGTGTATCATACTATTTTGCATCTAAAGTCTTTTACACGGCATGTTTTTTGATATTTATTCAGGTTGTTGAATGTATCAGAAGTTCATTCCTTTTTATTGGTAAGCTGTATTTCATTTTTGGGTATGATAATTTATTTACCCATTTAGCTGTTGATGGAAAGTGGGTTGTTCTGACCTGGGGCTATTACGAAGTAGTCTATAAGTTTTATAAACAAATGTTTGTGTGGACCTGCGGACCTGCTTTCTTTGCTCTTGAGTAAATGCCTAAGAGTGGACATGCTGGACTGGATGGTAAGAAGATCTCTGACTTTCTAAAAAATGGCCCAACTGTTTCCCACAGGGACTGTTCCATTGTATATCCCCACCAACAAAGTACGACAATTCTGAATCCATGTTCTTGCTTATACTTAGTATGTCAGTTTTTAAATATTTTACCTGTTCTAATGAGTTTGTGATGGTATCTCATTGTGGTTTAAATTTGCATTTTAGTAACGGCTAAGAGCATTTAAAATTTTTTTCTTGTCTCCCATCTATTTTTTAAAAGTTCTGTTAGGCAAAAAATCTTTGCCTAAACTTCACTAGATTGATTATATTCTTATTATTGAATTTTAAGGTTTTTTTGTATATCCTGTATCTTGTTCTTAGTTGGATATACTTATTACAAGTATTTTCTTTCAGTTTGTGATCAATATTTGATTTTTTTATGGTGTTTGTCATTGAGTAGAAGTTTTAAATTTTCATAATGTCCAATTTATCATTCTTTGTCTTTTATGCTTTGTACATTTTTGTTCTACCTATGAAATTTTCACTAACCTTAGGTTGCAAAGATGATTTCCTCCAGAAGTTTTATAAATTTGGAGTTTTTATTTACTCCTATGGTAAATGTACAATTAATTGTTGTGTATCACATGAGACAAGAATCAAGGTTCATGTTTTCTTCATAGAGCTATCTAGTTGTTGCAACATCATTTGTAGGACACATTGGATTACTTGCATGCCTTATTGAAAATTAATTGAGACTATATTATGTGGGTCCATATTTGGACAACATTCTGTTATTGATTTGTTTGTCCTTATACTAAATACCACATTGTCTTGATTACTTTATAATTAGCCTTATAATGAGTCTTGAAACCAGAGAGTATAAGTTCTTTAATATTGTACTTTTAAAAATTCTTTTGACCAGTTTTGGTTCTTTGCATTTCAGTATGAATTTAATAGTCCTTCTGTTAATTTTTAATAAAAGCTCGTGAGAGTTCTGACTGGAATTGCATTAAGTCCATAGATCAATGCTGACCAATGAGATTCAATGTGTCTTAGTTTATTCAGGCTGCTGTAACAAAATACCACAGACTGAATGGCCCATAAACAACAGAAATCTGTTTCTGTTCTGGAGGCCAAACGTCTGAGAGCAGTGTGCCTGCAAGGACAGGTTCTGTGTTTGGTGAGGGCCTGCCTGGTTCATAAATAGCAGTATTCTAGCTACAACTTCACAGGGCAGAAAGAGCGAGGGAGCTTTCTCAGGCTGCTTTTATAAGGGCATAATCCTGTGATCTAATTAACTCATGATCTACTCAGCTACCAAAGGCCCCAGCTCCTAATGCCATAACCTTAGGGGGTAGGTTTCAAAATATAAATTTGGAAGAAACACAAGAATTCAGACCATAGTACAATCCAAGCCAAAAATATGAGGTACGTACATTAAATTTTATGGTAGCTTTACTAAAAACATTAAAAAAAATTAAACTGTGGAACTAATTTAACACATTTTCTTTAACTCATAAACATTATTTCAACATGTAATCAGTATAAGTTTTGATGTGATTTTTTTGGGGCTAAGTCATTGAAATCTGGTGTTTTTACACTTATAGCACATTTGAATTCAGACTAGCTACATATCAAGTGCTCAAAATCCTCATGTAGCTAATGGCTATCATACTAGACAATGAAACTATAGACCAATTTGGAAAGAATTAACAGCACTTAGCTGTCAATATTTGTAATAATATATTTTAATATATTAAGTGTTGATTTTTTAAGCTCAAAGCATTTTATTTCTAATAATTTCTATTTATTTTCATTTCTTATTTAGCCCATGAGTTATATAGAAATGTGTTAACTTCCAAATATTTGGGGAATTTTCAAATATCTTTCTGTTCTTGATTTTTGTTTTAACTCCATTGTAGGCACAGAACATACTCTGTCAGACTTCATCTTTCTTTAATTGGTTCAAATACACCCTACCTCAATGACTGCTCCATGTGTACTTGACAAGAATATGTGTGATCAGAGGCTTCCAGGCTTTCTAAAAAATATTAAGACTTCTCAGTGTTTCAGGGTCCAGAACTCTTAGTTAGTCATTCAAAATGCTTATAGTTGCAAGTGACAAAAATTAACTAACAAATACAAGGAATTTCTCATCTCCAATTCACAGCAAATGAAAGGGTGAATTTGGACTCAGAGATGACAGAATTCATGGACTTAGCACAGTCAGGTTTCTTCCTCCCACTGACTCCTGTCTCTGATTCTTCTGAATGTGACATTTCCCCCCCCCATTCCAGATGCACTTTCTTCATGGTTGGGAACATGACTCTAGACCACCTCTTACTAAGATTCTTCCATCTACATAACTCAAAAGGCAATAGGAAAACCCTGACAATCTCTAGATTTTCCTAAGAAGTCCTCTGGTCCAACTTGAATCACCCATTTGGTGTTGGAATAATTACTAGAACCTCAGGGATGGAGCAATATGTTGGTCTCAGTATGAGTGGCACCGACTTTTAGCTAGGGAAGTGTACACTAATGATATCCCCACTAGAAACATATGGATGGATTCGTGGGGAAGAAATTCCATAAAAGAAGGAGATAGTACTATTAGAATAATGTAACAGGGCAGGTTGCTGGTTTAACAAAATATCTTCTATCCACTCTGCCATGCAAGCGTAATGGTGGGGATTTTGTTCAGCTTCTCTTTTTTTTTTTTTTTTTTTAAAGGAAAGTTTAGAAGCAAGGGGGTAGTTAATTGAATGATTATCCATGTTCCCTTTAGACTTAGGCTTCATCAGCCATGCAAGATGTGGAATTAGAAGCACTTTCAAGTCTATAGCCAAACTCCATTATTCCCATAAAGGTAGAAGATCTGATTCAGTCTTAATAAACAAATACTCAAGACAAAGTCTATTTAAATAACAAAAATTATATTTCAGGTAAATGGCATACAGTGTTATGTACTTATGAGCTACCCCTTTTTAGAAATAATTCTAAATTTGATGTAAAAAAATTGCATTTTAAAAATGTCACCAGCCCTGTTCTCGCTGGTGTGGCTCAGGTGGTTGGGTGTCATCCTGTGAAGCAAAGGCTGCCAGTTCGAGGACTGGTCAGGGCACATGCCTGGTTTGCAGGTTTGGTCCCCAGTCCCTGGATGGGGTATGTTCCAGAGGCAACAGATGGATGTTTCTCTTGCACATTGATGTTTCTCTCCCTCTCTTTCTCTCTCCCTCCTCCACTTTCTAAAAAATAAATAAAATCTTAAAATCTTAAAAAAAATGTCACCAGACCTTATAATGCTACAACAGGGTTTAGTTCCCCACAGAACCTCATGTGAACCAAAGCATGCCATGCTGCAGGTCAAAGAATATATGACTTTGAAGACTGAACTCTCAATTTAAAATTGCACTTTAATTCATGTCAGGTTATACCATAATACAAGAAAAGAAAGAGGCAGCATATGTTGTCAAACTTAATGGCAAAAGTTACATAGAATTGGCTAATTAAATAATAAGTGGATTCTGACTTATATGGAGGGGAATGTCAGAATTCATCAGTGTGAGTGCTATTTGACAGGGGTGATGAATCTTGTTCTCTAGGGTTGATATTTCTCAATGCCCTACTGCATCCTAGGGCATTTCAAATGCACCGAGAGGGCTGGATTAGCAGCAGCCTGATTTAGTGATACCTTTTGGGGAGGCATTCTAATTAGCACATTTCTGGGATCTCTAAAGAGCTAAAGCCGATGATGCAAAGTGAATAAAAATAGAGAGTAGTATGTGGTTATATACATAAAGACAATTCTTGTAAAAGGGAATGCTGATAGAGGTAAGAGTGGGGTAAGAAAACAAAATTTCTGTTGAAGGAGTGCCCGAGAAAGAGGAAAATGGAGACAAACTATATTCAGGGCTTATAATTCACTGTCAAAACCTCAATAAAGTAAATTTCAACTAATAGATGTCAACATTTTACAATAAATCATTGATTGGATCTTAAGCACTACCAGGAAGTGAGTATAGAGTTATTTTATATTGATGAAGTTTTTAATCACTCTTCTAGCGCCTCCTTCTCCTCCCTCTATAATATTTTCCTTCTGTCATAACCTCCACTTTCCTATAGGCCCCACTACCTGAATCTGTTGTGAGAAGTGATATATCACGCACTAGTCTGCAGGAAACATTGTACTCTAATTTATTCTTAATACAAAATATAGAAATTGAAGATAAGAGAAGAAGAAATACTGTGTCATTAGTGTCACCCTCCACCCACGTAGCCTTGGCCTCTATGAAGTCACAGGGATAATCTAATAAAGACTAACCAGTCTGATTTACAGAGTCCAAGGAAAGCTACTGCCCTCACGGTGCACAATAGAACCACGGTGAAGAGAATGTAATACACCAAGCTCTCCAAAGTTTCATAAACTCTGTGTATGTTCTTCTCCCATTGAAACGGTTTTCACTCTGCTACCCTGTTACAGACTTCTCAGTGTTAGCAAGGATGGAGTGGGAAGTCTGAAAATGAGAACTTCACTTCCAATTTGGAGGTAAGTGTCATCAGCAGGCCTGTCTTCTGACAACTTGCAGAAGATGGTGACCTTGGTAGTTCCAGCCAATGCACACTTAAAGCTGAAGGGCTCTCGTGCCTGGGGTCCAGGGATACCCCATTCAGGTCACATGTATTTTCCCTGACGTCCAGCACCAACAAATAAGCTGTGCACTAAGAACATATTGGTACATCATAGAAGATATATTGACTCATAGGGAATATAGGTTGTTAATGAGAATGCAGCATGTTTAAAAACCAGTAGTAATTGTCATAAATGACATTATCTGTGGAGGAAAGGGCAAGGGACTAAGGGCATTATTTAGAGTGTAAGAACGGAGAAAAATTCAGGCCGGAGTAATGAGGGGAGGTGAATTATCCACTGTAAGACCTTTGCCTGTAGCCTGGGCACCCAGGATTGCTCACTGCAAATCAACTTGTATAACCCTATTTTTAAAGTCTTTTCAATAATTTCACCAAGAGCTAAGACTTGGACTTTTTGCTTTATTATTCAATATTTGTTGATCTCCATTTTAGAGATCACTCAAATAATACATGATCTTGCCTGAAGTTTGAGGAGCAAGATGATTTTCTTACCAATTTTATCAACAACAATAGAAGCCACAGTGGCAGCAGCATGCAAAAACGTTCCGTGTTAGTCATTGAGGCTGAAGGGAAGTATGTGGCTCAGCCCCTGAAAGTGTTATGGTTAATTCCCAAATACCCTTCACGTGCGGAAATGTTTGAGTAGATGCAAACCAAAAAATTGCCATCTACTTATGAATGGTACTTTTTAATTTGCATATGTTACCGAGGTTTTAAATACTTTTTATTACTTAAAATGATGTTCCCAAGTGTGCCTTAAAAAGTAAGACAGCGTAGTGATTGTGGGGCATAGGAGGGAGGGGAGAGGGAATGGGGTAAATGGGAATGGAAAAAGACAATAAAATAAAACAAAGCTTCCTTGTATAGTAGCTCAACCTAGCTTTTCATGGCCTCTTAAATTTCTTAGAGTTCAATATCTAGAAAACAACAGCTAAGAAGCATTTCACCTTTTAAAGGCCACATCTAATACGAAGTTGTCACTAGAGTACTAATTTCATATCACTTACCAAAAAGAAGAAATAGTTTCTTAAAAATAAGCAAAGTTTAAGGAGCAGTTTGGATATCTGTAAGAAACAGATTTCTTCTCTGCATGCAATGTTAGTATAGGTATTATTAAACCAATGTAGAAGCCTGATTTAAAGATATACAAAGCACCGATATGTTAAAAAATTTTGTAAGATATACATGGTATGGTAAGTAGCCTTCAAAATAAGGCATACAGTGTGATCTCAATTTTGGTGGGCTGTATGTATACTTTTATTAAGTTTGCATATGTATATATTTACATATGCTATATATGTATGTACGTGTATATGTATTTGTATATGTATGTGTGTATTAGTATAGTTGTGGTAGACTTACAGATAAACATTATAAATGCTTTTTCAAAATAAATTATTTATTTATTTATTTTTAGAGAGGGGTGAAAGGAGGGAGAAAGAGAGGGAGAGAAACATCGATGTGTGACACAAACATCAACCGGCCACACCCCCATCTGGGGACCTGGCCCCCGACCCAGGCATGTACCCTGACTGGGAATTGAAGAGGCAACCTTTCGGTTCACAGGATGGTGCTCAATCCACTGAGCCACCCCAGCCAGGGCTATAAATTCTTTTTTTAATGTTTTTTTAAAAGATTTTATTTTATTTTTTATTTTTAGAGAGAGGGGAAGGGGGGAGGGAAACATAGATGTGCAAGAGAAACAGCGATCAGTTTACTCTTGCGCTCCCCTCGCTGGAGACCTGGAACACAACTCAGGAATGTGCCCTGACCAGGAATCAAACCAGGGCCCTTTTAGTCTGTAGGCTGGCACTCCATCCACTGAACCAACCAGCCAGGGCAAATAAATTCTTTATGATTTTCTTCCTCCCCCTCTAAATTCCCCTAATAAATGCAAATGCATACTGTATTTATGATAAAAGTTATTAAAAATAAAATTGTTCATACGTTATCAGTATGTGTGGGCTGATTAGCTGATACATGATTTAGTGAAATTGTGGTTAGAGTATGAATTTATGCAGCAGGCTGTCCTGTGTTCATTGTGAAATGTAGCATTAGTAGTGCACTGGCCTTTTCAGCCACAGTTGCACTTCCAAATCATAATGTTACCTAATAGTGTCATAAGCAAAGAACAACAGCAAGTAGATTTATAGAGAAATATCATCAAGGTAATATGCATTGGCAAGCAGTTCAATGGAATTAAAACTAACATGTACTTTTGAAAGCAATTAGTAGTATGTATTATATCACTTATATACATAAGTGATGACAGATTTGGTTGTATCGATAGTGTCTTTTCATTTTAAAACTTAGAATCAGGTAATTTGAGCATCATTTAACTATCCAAGTAAAATTTCTCATTTATTTCTTATCATGGGTTACTAGAGTAATTACAGAATAATTTCATTTCTCATCTTTGTCAAAAGATGCACATCCTACAAAAATAAAAACAAGTACAGCTCAACAAAGTACAAATAAAAAATGTGCTGCTATCTGTAGCAACTTTCTAAATTGCTTCTTGCCCATTTATCTAGTGGGTGAAAAGTTTGGTTAGGTGAATGGTAACAAACAAGTGGCTTCTGAGACTACTATAAACAAATGGGTGAAACTGGTATGGGTTTGACACATGTTTGCTAGCATGATTTGAGATAATTCCAAAATTATTGCTGTCATGAACTATTTGAATTATGAGGAATAGATTTTATATATTTGTATGTGGTTGGGTGATCAATAAAATGTTGTAGGTTGCAAGTCAGAGAGCTGGAACATTAATTCATTGTTCATAATTTTGAAAACTACAGAAAAATATTTTTAGAGAAAAATATCCTTTGCAATAGATTTTTTTTGAAGTATGTGCATAATCTTTTCTAACAGCTTTAAATAGCTCAGGGGGTTACAGCAAACCATTTATTGTTACTCACTGAAAAATAAATGTCATTTAATAACCACCGACTTATAAAGGTTATTAAGATTGCAACAGTATATATTCAAATTACAGTAACTGTTTTTGATGACTTTGGATAGATTTTTCCGCCTAATAACTTTATTCTGAAGTTTCAGCTGAATTATTTTTGTGACTTTTTTATTTTTAGAAAACAAATAAGGGAAGCTTTGCATTTTACATGGAGAAAATATACTGATGATACTTTGTACTTCCTAATTCTGTGTTTGGAATTGGTCTTCCAGGGTGCAGTATGCTTGTTTATTCATTGTTTGAAAGAAGTAATTTGATTAGAGCATAAAACTCAATTTATTGTTATTCTGGAGCAAAGAGTACTTATATTCATTTATTTATGAAGTATGATGTTTATATTTGCTGTATAAAGTATAGATAAATACTTAAAATTTATCCAAAGAAGAGATTACTGTATACTGGTCATATTTTCCATTTAAATCTCTAAGATGCACGCCAATACAAAAAGGATGACTATATGATATAACAAAACTGTCCTTTAGGGTTGAGAAGAATTTTACATATACATATTTTTATTTATTTATTTATTTATTTAATTCTATTTTATTGATTATGCTATTACAGTTGTCCTGATTTCCCCTCTTTGCCCTCACTTCACCCAGCACCCCTCCCTCAGGCAGTCCCTCCACTGTTGTTCATGTCTGTGGCTCATCATGTAAGTGCTCTGGTTACCCCATTTCCTATGCTGTACTTTACATCCCCCTGGCTATTCTGTAACTACCTATTTGTACTTCTTTATTCCCTCACCTCTTCACCCATTATCCTTACACCCCTCTCATCTGGCAACCATCAAAATGGTCTCCGCATTCATGATTCTATCTCTGTTCTTCTAGTTTGCTTTGTTAATTGTTTTAGATTCAATTGTTCATAGAAACGTATTTTTTGCCATTTTATTGTTCATAATTTTTATCTTCTTTTCCTTAATTAAGCCCTTTTGACATTTCATATAATAATGGTTTGGTGATGATGAACTCCTTTAGTTTTTTTTTTTTTTTTTTTTTTTTTTTTTTTTTTTTTTTTTTTTTTTTTTTTTTTTTTTTTTTTTTTTTTTTTTTTTTTTTTTTTTTTTTTTTTTTTTTTTTTTCTGCCACACTCTTTATCTACCCTTCGATTCTAAATGATAGTTTTGCTGGGTAGAGCAATCTTGACTGTAAGTACCTGATTTTGATGACTTTGAATATTTCTTACCAGTCTCTTCTAGCCTGCAAAATTTCTTTTGATAAATCAGCTGACAGCCTTATGGGAACTCCCCTGTAAATAACTAACTGCTTTTCTCTTGCTGCTTTTAAGATTCTCTCTTTATCTTTAACCTTTGGCATTTTAATTATGATGTCTTGGAGTGGGCCTCTTTGCAGCCATCTTGTTTGGGACTCTCTGTGCTTCCTGGATTTGCATGTCTATTTCCTTCACCAAATTAGGGAAATTTTCTTTCATTATTTTTTTCAGATAGATTTCCAATATTTTACTCTTTCTCTTCTCCTTCTGGCATCCCTATGATGCAAATATTGGAACACTTAAAGAGGCTGCTTATACTACTTTTTTTTTCTTGTTGTTCTGATTGGATGTTTTTTGCTTCCTTATGTTCCAAATCATTGATTTGATTCTCAGCTTCATTCACTCTACTGTTGATTCCCTTTAAATTGTTTTTTTATTTTGGTTAGTGTATCCTTATTTCTGACGGGCCCTTTTTTATACTGTTGAGGTCCTCACTAAGCTCTCTGAGCATCCTTATAACCAGTGTTTTGAACTCTGCACCTGATAGATTGCTTATCTCCATTTAGTTTAGCTCTTTTTCTGGAGCTTTGATCTGTTCTTTCATTTGGGTCATGTTTTTTTGTCTCCTCATTTTGGCAGTCCCCCTGTGTTTGTTTCTATGTATTTGGTAGAGCTACTTTGACTCTGTATTTTGGTAGTGCGCACTAATGTAGTAGGTGTCTTGTAGGGTCCAGTGGCACAGCCTCCCCTATCACCCAAGCTGGGTACTTGAGTTGTGCCCTCCTAGTGGGCTGAGTAACCCTCTAGGAGGGTTGTAGTTAAGCCTTGATTGCTGTTGGTAGATCAACTGGAGGGATTTATCCAGGCCAGTCTACTAGCTGCAAGGATGGGCTGTAACCACTGATCACCACATTCTGTCCCCCATGGAGGATCAGCTGTTTAGGGGTAGGATAGTGGTGCTCCTATCTGGTATGTAGTTGTCCTCTGGTTGTGCCGGCCCTAGGGTTTCCTGGATGGTGAAAGCCAAGGTCATCCCTCCCTTGTGTTTTGCCCGGGACCACCTTGCCTGAGCTATAAAGCAATCTGAGATGGCTGCTACTTGTGGTGGACTTGGAGATTCCTAGGCAGAGCCAAGATGTTAACCTAGGCCTGGGCCTGGGGCCTGGGGTCACTGAGACCAGATGTTGCTTGTTTGATAAGATTTAGGAAGTTGAGGCCCGGCTGGTGTAGCTCAGTGGATTGAGCACGGGCTGGGAACCAGAGGGTCCCGGTTCGATTCCCATTTGGGGCACATGCCTGGGTTGCAGGCCAGGTCCCCAGTGAGGACCATGTGAGAGGCAACCGCACATTGCTCTTTCTCCCTCTCTTCTCCTCTCTCTAAAAATAAATAAATAAATAAATAAATAAATAAATAAATAAATCTTAAAATAAAAAAAAAAGAATGTTTAAAGATTTAGGAAGTTGTGAAGCATGAGCCAAGGCCAGCCATTCATTTGGAAAAGCAGTTTGGGTGGAGTGGAGTCTCTGGGCATCTCCCAGGTGGGTCAAACAGGGTTAGCCAGGTTGATGGAGTCTCAGATATGGCACCACCTTGCTGACTCAGTGGCTCTGTTCTGGGAGGGTTAAAAAAGGGACAACAACCTCTGCTTACCTTGATGCCAAATGCTTCAGTTTCTTTCTGTATAGTACTGGTGACTTTCAAGCTGCTATCCCAGTACTGGAGCTCAGAGGAAGTGAGTCTGAGTAGGTGAGTATGTGTGTGGGTTCTTTAAGAGAAACTGCTTGGGGATCCAGAAATTTCTCTCACCAACTCATTCCTCATTGGTCTTTGCAGCCAGAAATTGTGGAGACTTATCTCCTTGGCACTAGAACTCTGGACTGGGTTGCCTGGTATGAGGCTGGGACTCCTGACTCTTGAGATATCCCTCCTGAATTTTTATCCATCACACATGGATGTGGGAGCAGCCTGTCCGCATCTCTGTCCCTCCTCCAGTCTGGGTGGATGTGGTTTCTTCAATTCCATAGTTGTCAGACTTCTATTCAACTTGCTTTCTCATGGTTCTGAGTGATGGTTGTTTTATGTTTTAGCTGTAATTTTGATGTGGTTGTGCAAAGAGGTGAGCCATGTCTGCCTATGCTGCCATCTTCAACAGGACTATGTGTGTATATATATGTATAAATGTATATGTATATGATTATGTGTGTGTGTGTATAAATGACTCAGAAGATGGCAGCTGAAACACATGACTGCTGTGCTATGTTCTTAACTCTACTTTAGATAACTACCTTTCCTGAAACAGCAGCTGCTTATTTGGCAGAGGTGTGGGGACAGGGGGCCCTAGAAGCCTTGATCTCTTCTGGATCTGCACGGAGAGGGCTATATTGAAATTTTCCCCTCTAGAAGGGACAATAGCTTGTGGATGAGTAGGAAATAGCCATGAAGCAACAATAAGAGAGAATATTTATAATAATTTTAAATAATGGAGATATATGTGATTATCTCTAGAGGGTCTATTGATTACCTAGTACTTGAGAAGCCACAGAAGCATCTGATCAAATAGGTTGGGTTCAGTGGCCTCTATGCTGTGGATAGAATGTCTAGAAGACTTATCTTTGCTGTTGAAGGATCTAGGAGGAGAGAGACCTTCTATGTTGTCAGACAGGGTCCAGGTGGCTTGCTGGCTATTCTGCAGCTACCCTACACAGGTAGAGACCACTGAGATTACCTCTACTTTTAGAATTACACTGCCTAAGGTACCCCAATGTCTGTCTGAACTCCTGTGGGTAATCAAAGAAAAATATAAACTCATTTAAGAGGATACAACAGCTATACAAACAAAGAACTAGAGGAAAAACAGACCTATTAGAAGAAACAAATAAAAACTTCAATTTAAAATATTAGTAAAGTTTAATGATTTAACTTTACACCTAGAAAAAGAAGATCAGGCAAAACTAATCACTAGCGAACACCTCCTCATCATGATAAAGGGCATATAGAGAAAACCTACAGCTAACATCATACTCAATAGTGAAAGAATGAAAGCCTTTCCTCTAAAATCAGGAACAAGATAATGATATTTGCTATTACAACTACTATTTAAAATTTTATAAAGCATCCAAATTGGAAAGCAAAAAGTAAAACTTAATTTCTCAGTTATATAATCTTATATATAAAATATATCAAAATCCACACACACACAAAAAGCTTATTGGAAATAATAAATAAATTCAGCAGGGTTTCTGGGTACAGGATTAATGAACAAAAATCAGTTGCATTTCTATACACTAGCAATAAACAAGCAGAAAAAGAAGTTGAGTAACAATTCCATTTACAATAGCATCAAAAGAAATGAAATATCTTGGAAAAATTAGTCAAGGAGATGAGAGGTTTATACATTGAAAACTATAGAACATTGCTGAAAGAAATTAAGGAAGACCTAAAGGCATGAAAAGGCATTGATGCTTCTGAATTGGAAGACTTAATATTGTTATGATGTCACCACTACCCAAAGAAATGTGTCACAATTTCTATCAAAATTCTAATGGCTATTTTTGAAGAAATTAAAAAGGCAATCTTCAAAATTCATATGACTTTTCAAGGAGCCACTAATAGTCATCAAACAGTCTTTAAAAGAACAAACTTGGGCCCTGGATGGTATGGCTCAATGGATTGAATGCTGGCCTGTGAACCAGAGGGTTGCCAGTTCGATCCCTAGTGAGGGCACATGCCTGGGTTGCAGGCCAGGTCCCCAGTTGGGGGCACACGAGAGGCAACCACGCATTGATGTTTCTTTCCCTCTCTTTCTCCCTCCCTTTTTCTGCAAATAAATAAAAAAATCTTTTTAAAAAAGAACAATGTTGGAAGACTCATACTTCCTGGTTTTAAAATTTCCTAGAAAGCTAAGTAAAAATATTTTTTGTGTGGTCTTGACAGGAGAATAGACATATAGATCCATAGACTAGATTTGAGAGTCCAGAAACAAACATATACAACTATTGCCAATTATTTCACAATCATACCAAAATAATTCAGTTGGGGGAGAACAGTCTCTTTAACATATATTGGTGGTACTGGCTGGCTCTGGATCCTGGCAGCAGGTGGGTGTCCCTGTGGCCAAATCACAGCCCAGTTCCTGGATGCCTGTGAGGGTCTGTGATTGCACAAGAACACTGCCTTGTTCCAGAGCACATGTTTATAAGTAGCAAAAAAACAAAAAAAAAAACAAAAAAACCCATGACAGGTTAAGAAAGAGACTGTGAAAAAGGAAAAGAAATATTTTAGTACCCTTCCTTGCATATATTTCCTGAATTCTCAATAAGGACCCTCATTTCCATTTTCCACTTGGCCTCCCACATTATACAGCTGATCATAGTATCAGGAAACACAATATAAATGGATGTGTAACTTATGATTGTGAACAGAGTATAGTCAAATGTCATCTTATTTGGGACCTTTGTTTTAGCCTGATTAGTCAGGTAATGCTTTATTTCCAATTTCATGGACTTGTAAATATTTTCTACCTTCCTTTTCAGGATAGAGAAAGGCTATTGATAGCAAAATTTTGAACAAAGGAAAGTAGTTTTAGGTTCATGAGATTGTTTCTTCCTTGTATAAGACCTTTGGTTCATAAGAAATTGTGCTTTGTAGTTCCTAACTAATTAATCCTCAAAGGATATTTTTTTTGTTCAGAAAAATTAAGGAACTATATTTAAATATGGTAGAGATTATCTGTCCAAAATTAAAGCAAATATCACTCTAAATGATGAAAAGATAAAAATGAAAATTACTGTAATTATAATTCAGTTTGTTTGGGGGAGCTTGGGGAATGTAGTAAATCAGGAAAGTGTGTCAGAATGGAGATCACAGTACATATGGCATTTTAATATATGAAAGGTGGTTTAGAAATTTTGGGAGGAAAGTACATTTGTAAGTGGCACAGGAGGTTATCCATTTGGAGAAAAATAGAGTCATCCCTTACGTTTTGTTAATTATGGAATATAACTCCTACCCTTCATGACAGCATGGATGGAACCGGAGAGCATTATACTAAGTGAAATATGCCAGGAGGTAAAAGACAAATACCGTATGATCTCACCTACAAGTGGAACCTAATCAACAAAACAAACAAGCGAGCAAAATAGAACCAGAGACGTGGAAATAAAGAACAAACTGACAGTGACCAGAGGGGCAGGGGGAAATGGATAATGGGGGGAAGCAGGGAAATGGTGGTCAAGGAACATGTATGAGGGACCCAAGTACAAAGACAACAGAGGGAGGAAGATTGAATGTGGGAGTTGGGGGTGGGTAGGGTGGGGGAGAGTAAATGGGGAGGGAAATGAGGACAACTGTAATTGAACAATAATAAGAGGATTAAAAAACAAAAAAACTGAAGTAAAAACTTGAATATAAAAACAATACAAATTTTAAAAAGAAATTTAGGAGAGTAAATGTTGAGGTACTAGAGACAAAGTTTTAATCAAGATGAGAACCCCCAAATTACAAAGTAAACAATGTGTGCTTCACCATATAAAAATGTTTTAAAATAGCAAGATAAAAGATGGCCAATGGACATATGAAAAGATGTTCAACATCACTAATCATCAGGGAAATGTAAATCAATACTGCAATGAGATTCCACCTCATACCTGTCAGAATGGCCATCCCCTAAATGTCAACAAATAACAAGTGTTGGTGAGGATATGAGAAAGGGGAACCATGGTAGAGTGTTGGTGGAATAGCAAACTGGTACAACCACTATGGAAAATAGTTTGGATCATATAATTTAGAAATACTCAGTAATTGCATTCCTGGGTATTTATCAGAAGAAAAAACACCGATTCAAAAAGATATGTGCATCTCTATGTTCATTGCACCATTATTTACAACAGTGCCCACTGATAGCTAAATGGATAAGAAAATTTGGTAAATACATGCAATGAAAAATTACTCAGCAATACAATAAAACCTCGCCATTTGTGAGAACATCAGTGGATCTAGAGGTTATTTTGCTAAGTGAAATAACACAGAGAAAGACAAATACTGTATAATTTTACTTATATGTGAAAAATAAAAAAACAAAGCAGAGTCATAGAAAGAGAGAATAAACCAACTGATGATGTTTGCAAGAAGGGAGGGGATAAGTGGATGGGTGAAAAAGATGAGGAGAATAAGAAGTACAAACTTTCAGTTATAAAATAAATAAGCCACAGAGAGGTAGTATACAGCATAAGGAATATAGTCAATAATATTGTAATAACTTGGCATGGTGACAGTTGGTTAATAGACTTAGTGTGATGATCACAATGTAAGGTATACAAATGTTAAATCATTATGTTGTACAACTGAAACTAACATACTATTTTATGCCAAGTATTTTCATAAAAACATTAAAAATAATACAATAAAAATAGCAAAGTACCAAAACCAAAGTAAATAGAAGAGAAAATGTGAAAAAAAAATTTGCAAATTAAAGCTTTATCTATAACATACAAATAACTCATAAGTTATTAACAAAATGAGTAAAAATGGAAAAATGAACAAAGACTATGAAGGTAATTCACAGAAAAGTAAATTCAAAATTGCTAATAAATGAATGAATATGTACTCAACTGCTTTTATGAAAGGAAATGTAAAATAATGTAAAATTAGGTTATTACTTCATATCTGCATGGCAAAATTTAGAAGAGGGATTTAGAGGAAAGGGTATTCTGAAACACTGCTGGTAGACATATGAATTATTTTGAGGAAAACTGTTAATATCTATTAAAATTAAGAATAGTCCATGCCCCATGACCTTCAAATCTCATTCCTATCAATGTACACCTAAGGATAAATGGTAGTGAAGTAATTGGGTAATTGGTGATTGGTAGCTTCATCACAATAACACACCCACTCATGCATCACGTCTTGCGTAGTTTTTTTGTGAAACATCAAGTCACCCAGGTGACTCAGCCCTCCTACAGCCCAGATTTGATGCCCTGTGACTTCTGGCTTATCCCCAAACTAAAATCACGTTTGAAAAAGAAGATATTTTAGACCATTGATGAGATTTAGGGAAATTTGATAGGGCAGCTAATGGCAATTTGGAGAAGTGTGAGGTCCCAAGGTGCCTATTTTGAAGGGGACAGAGGCATCATAGTCCTATTTACAATGTTTCTTGTATCTTGTGTTTTCTTCAGTAAATGTCTCCATTTTTCATATTACATGGCTGGATACCTTCTGGACAGACCTCATTGTATATGTTATTATATGGGCATTTGTTTATTGAGAAGCCAATTTTAAAAAATTATAGTATTTTCTAAAAGTTACCAAATAACAAAATCTTATCAAAAATGTCACAGACCATAGGGGAGAGGTTCGGGGCAGCAGAGGAGGGTTTGGGGGATTAATTGTGATGGACAGAGACTTGACGGGGTGGTGAACACACAATGTGATATACAGATTATGTGTTGTAGAATTGTGTACCTAAAATCTATATAATTTTGTTAGCCAGTGTCATATCAATAAATTAAATAAAAAGGTAAAAAACAGCACTTGCTCCCAGACATGGACAGGATTTGGCAGTCAAAACACATAGTGTATTATATCCTTTGTGACAGCATGGATGGAACTGGAAAGCATTATGCTAAGCAAAATAAGCCAGGCGGTGAGGGACAAATACCATATGATCTCATCTTTAACTGGACCATAATCAACAAAAGAAAAAAAGCAAGAAAAATATAACCAGAGACATTGAAATTAAGAACAATCTAACAATAGTCAGAGGGGAGGGGGTGGGCACTGTGGGGAGAAGGGTCTTCAGGAACTACTATAAAGGACACATGGACAAAAAAACCAAGGGGAAGGGTGGAAGCAAGGGAGGGAGGTGGGTTTGGAGAAGGTAGGTGGGGAAGGGAGGGGAGAAAATGCAGATAACTGTAATTAAACAACAATCCAGTAATTTTAAAAAATCACATAGGGTAGAGTGAGTGAAAGCATCTGTGAGTAATCTTGTATGCAGATGAGATTGCAGGCAGTGCATGGCAGTGGGCTAGAACTGGCTTGCCTACAGGGTGCCCAGGAGCCAGTGATTTCTCTGTGAGCTGGCTACTCAGCCCAGCCCAGCACTTCTGGCTTCATACAGTCGGGGTGGCAGTGGACCAACTCACTAGCTGTGAGCTACCAGAGCAGAGAGAGAAAGCCTTGAGGTGCAGGGCCCCAGAAACAGCACCACAGGAACAGGCTGGCCTGAGGCTAGAGAGTTCTGGGGGGAACAGGGTCTCTGCCACCGTATTGTGTTATAATATAGCTGCAGGCCTCTTCCCAATGTCATCCAGGAAAGATCCAGAGAGAAACTTTATCACAGACTGTCTGAGGCTCTAAAATGTGGTAGACAGCCCTAACCATGAGGGACTGTGTGATTTTTGGACAGGCAGAGTGTAGAACAGAGTGGAGAACAGGCTCCGCAAGGACCACTGCTACAGTTTGGAGACCACATAGAAACTCTTTTAAAAGGAGAGCGGAGGTGTGACCTAGACTTGGCAGGAACGAGGGCCTTGCATGCCTGTGTGCTTTCCCAGGGGCTTTGCTAACCAAAACCTCAGAGGAGTAGAGTACACTGAGGAACAGTAGGACCTGACTCAGCATGACTCGTGAGCAGGTAGCTGTCCAGAGTGGAGAATTTGGCCCAAACCTCCTGCAAGACGAAGCAGACTCACGACTGGAACGTAGGAGCTGAACGCTTGAGATTTGCTGCAGCCAGCCCGATCCCCTCACAGACACGCAAGCCCAACACCCATCAGCAGGGTTACAGACTCAGCAGATCAGCAAGTCCAGGCTCTGGAGTATCCTGCTCTGTCTATTTCTGCAGGGGAGAGAAGAAAAGCCTCTGCCATATACTACAAGCTACACAGAGCCTCGGGCCCTGATCTACTAAACCCAGCAGAGCAGAGAGAATAGAGACAGATGCAACAAGGCACTATTGTCTTTCCTGCACAGCTTCTTAACATTCATTTCTTGTAGAAGCACCTGTACAACAGTATACAGGACGTGGTGGGAAGAGTGACTCCAGTCAGCTAGCTGGAGGGAAGCACCCGCCAAAGAATGACCCAACAACAACCAAAACCCAGCTGCAGCCAGAGAGCCCACATAAACAGCAAAAGGGTAGCCCAAGAGCATAAAGCTCAGGAGATCAGAGATTGTACCACTGAACCCCAAGTTCTCCTACCCCAGAAGGTCACATCATGAGGACAGGGAGTCAAAGCAGATCAATCTAATATGCAGAAACAAACAAGAAGAGTCACCTAAAATGGGGAGACAAAGAAAAAGTCCCCAATGGAAAGGAAAGGAGGAATCCCAGAAAGACTGCTAAATGAAATTGAGGCAAGCAAACTATCAGACATTGAGTTCAAAATAATGGTTATAAGACCACTCAATAAACTCAGTGAGAACTATAAAGAACTTCAGGGAAGCTACAAGGAAGTCTCTGAGAACTGCACCAGCATGAAAAAAGACATAGAAACTATCAATATGAGACAGGAGGAAATGAAAAATACAATATCTGAAATGAAGAACACAGTAGAAGGAATTAAAAGCAGGTTAGATTAATCAGAGGATTGAATCAATGAGCTGGAGAACAAGGTAGAAAAAAATTTCCAGACAGAGCAAGAAAATGAAAAAAAGACTCAAAAAGAATGAAGAGGGGTTAAGGGACTTGCAAGACAATGTGAAACATAATAATATCCATATAATAGGGATACCAGAGGAGAAGAAGAAGAGCAAGTGATAGAAAACCTGTTTGAAAAAGTAATGACAGAAAATTTCTCTAATTTGATGAGAGAAAAAGTCACACAAGCCCAGGAAGCACAGAGGGTTCCAATAAAGACGAACCCAAAGAGGCCCACTCCAAGACACATCACAACTAAAATGCAAAGTTCAAAAACAAAGGGAAACTTAAACAGAGAAACAGATTAACATTCAAAGGAGCTCTGATAAAGCTAGAAGTGGATTTCTCAACAGAAACACTACAAGCCAGAAGAGATTGGCAAGAAATATTCCAAGTAATGGAAAGCAAAGACCTGCAACCAAGATTACTCTACCCAGCAAAGCTCTCAATTAAAATGGAAGGCCAAATAAGGAATTTCCCAGACAAAAGAAGTCTAAAAGAATACATCTCCACCAAACCAGCATTGCAAGACAAGCTAAAGGGACTGCTTTAAGAAAATGAAGAGAGAGAGAGGGAGAAAGAGAGAGGGGGGTTAGGGGAACAGTTACAAAGGGAAAGATGGCAATGAATAAGTATCTATTAATAATAATAAATGTAAATGGATTAAATGCTCCAATCAAAAGACATAGGGTAACTGAATGGATAAGAAAACATGACCACCATATATGCTGTCTATAGGAGACCTACCTCAGAACAAAAGATACACACAGATGAAAGTGAAGGGATGGAACAAAATATCGAAGCAAATGGACATTAAAAAAAAAAAGCCAGGGTAGCAATACTTATATCAGGCAAAATAGACTTCAGACAAAGACCATAAAAAGAGACAGAGAAGGACACTTCATAATACTTAAGGGAAGAATCCATCAAAAACGTATAACTATTTTAAGCATATATGTATCTTACATAGGAGCACCCAAATATATGAGGAAAATCTTGGAGGACTTCAAAAAGATATAGACAGCAACACACTTACAGTAGGGGTTTTAACACCCCACTGTCAACAATGGACAGATCTTCCAAACAAAGAATCAACAAGGATATTATGGCATTGAACCATTTTAGATCAAATGGACTTAATGGATATATTCAGAACCTTTCATCCCAAAGAAGCAAAATATACAGTCTTTTCAAATGCAGATGGAACATTTTCAAAGATAGACCACATGGTAGGACACAAAACAAGCCTCAACAAATTCAAGAAATTGATATCATATCAAGCATTTTCTTGGATGACAATGGCTTGAAACTAAAAACTGACCTCAAGGAAAGACTCAAAAACATTCAAATTCATGGAGACTGAATAGCATGCTATTAAACAATGAATTGGTTAACAATGAGATCAAGGAAGAAATCAAAAAGTTTCTGGAAACAAATGAAAATGAACACACAAGAGCACAGAACCTATGGGACACAGCGAAAGCAGTTTCTTGAAAGAAGTTTATAGCAATACAGGCCTACCTAAAAAAGAGAAAAAATTCTGATAAACAACCTACCCTACATCTACAAAAAGTAGAGGAACAACAGCAAACAAAGCCCAGGGTGAGCAGAAGGAAGGAAATAAAATCAGAGCAGAATTAAATGACTTAGAGACTAAAAGAACAATTCAAAAGATCATTATCCAGGAGCTGGTTCTTTGAAAAGATGAACAAAGTTGACAAGCCTTTAACCAGACTCATTCAGAAAAAAGGAGAGAGGACCCAAATAAATAAAATCAGAAATTAAAAAGGAGAAATTACAACTGATACCACAGAAATACAGAGGATTGTCAGAAATACTATGAACAACTACATGCCAAGAAATTTGACAACCTGGGTGAAATGGATAAATTTCTAGAAATATATAATCTTCCCAAACTGAATAAAAAAGAAGCAGAAAGCCTGAACAGACCAATAACAGCTAGTGAAATTGAAGCAGTAATCAAAAACTTCCTGACACATAAAAGCCCTGGACTGGACAGCTTCACGGGAGAATTTTACCAAACATTTAATGAAGAGCTAACTCCTAACCTTCTCAAACTATGCCCAAAAATTCAGGAAGAGAGAAGACTCCCAAACTATTTTTATGATAAGTACATCAAATTAAAAGCTCTGCACAGCTAAAGAAAATATCAGCAAAATGAAAAGGAAACCAACCATATGGGAAAACATATTTGTCAATGACACCTCAGACACGGTTTTGATCTCCAAAATGCATAAAGAACTTATACAACTTCACTCCAGGAAGACAAATAATCCAATTAAAAATTTGACAAAGGGCTTGAAGAGACTCTTCTCCAAGGAGGACATACAGAGGGTCCAGAGACGTATGAAAGGGTGCTCAGCATCAGTAGACATCAGAGAGATGCAAATTAAAACCACAATAAGATACTACTTCACACCAGTTAGAATGGCCATCATTAACAAATCAACAAACAACAAATACTGGCGAGGATGTGGAGAAAAGGAAACCCTAGTATACTGTTGGTGGGAATGCAGACTGGTGAGCCCACTGTGGAAAACAGTATGGAATTTCCACAAAAAACTAAAAATAGATCTGCCTTTTGATCCAATGATCTCACTGATGGGGTTATATCCTAAGAATCCTGAAACACCAATTTAAAAGAACCTATGCACCCCAATGTTCATAGCAGCATCATTTACAGTAGCCATGTTCTGGAAGCAACCTAAGTGCCCATCAAAAATGAGTGCATCAAAAAATGTAGTAAATATACATAATACTACACACCAGAAAGAAAGAAGGAACTCCTACCCTTTGTGACAGGATGGATGAAACTGGAGAGTATTATGCTAAGCAAAATAAGGCAAGTGGCAAAAGACAAATACCGTATGATCTCACTTATTAGTGGAATGTAATGAAACAAACAAACAAACAAATAAACAAAATAGAACCAGGAACAAACTGACAGTGACCAGAGAGGAGTGGGGAGGGACAATGGGGGAAAGAGGTGAAGAGTCTAGTCAAGGAACATGTATAAAGGACCCATAGACATGGACAAGAGGGTTGGGTTTGACTACGAGAGTAGGGGCGGGCAGGTGGGCAGGGCAGGGGTAGCAACAGGGAAAATTGAGAAAACTGTTAATTGAACACCAACAAAAAAAGTAAGACAAAGATTTAAATAAATAAAAACATAAATAAAAAGTTGAAAAACAATATATATGTATAAAAATTGAAATATAAAAATATCCTTTTTACCTTTTCCCCACGCCACTATTGGGTTTGATGTGCATTCTTCTTCCAGTACTTTTTCTACACACATTAGTTTGTTTTTCTTTAAACATAGAATAGTATCCTGTTCTTTGTAATTTTATTTCGCTTGCTTGTCCTCTCCTCCAATATAACAGCAAGTCTTCAAGATCCTTCCTCTTCTTTCCAATAACCATGCATCTTACTCTTCAAAGTCTATTTCATAAAATGGATATGTAATAACTTTTTGAATTTTTTCCATATTTCTGAATAAATAGGTTGTCTTCAATTCTTGGTATTATCAATATCTATAAACAACATTCTTTCTCTGGGAACTCTTCCTGCCCTCCCACTAATGACCACCAGCAAGTAAGCTGCACTCATTGCTTGCTGTAAGGAGTCCACCATCACGGAGAACCATGGGGAATCGCAGTAAGCGGGGTTCAGAAAGCACTTTGAAAGACTTGGGTTATGGTTAGGCAGTTATGGGTAAGATTCTAGGAAGCTGTGTTTTGATTTGTTTGTTTGTTTTGCTTTGGTCTCACTTCATCACAGTCACAAAGAGACCTTGTCTAACGCTGGTGTTCTGTCAGATTATGTCCAACAGAAGAACACCTCTGTCTGGCTGTAGGCGTTAGGCAAGTAACTAACATCACCAGGGCCTAACTGCAAGTGTAAGGCTAGTTCCTGCATGTCAGGAGCTGCTTTTCTCTTTCTCAAAATCAATCCTACAGAAATATTTATAAAAGTGTCAGGATCAAGGAGTATGTGTATTTTAAATTTTAAAGATATTCCCAAGAGGCTATATCAATATGTACCTACCAACAAGGGAGGGGTGATGAAAGGAGAGATGGGAAGACCCAGTGGGAAATTTCTTCTAATGAATAACTGTGCTCAGAGCTGATGCATATAACCATGATGCTTTCATTTATTTCTCTGAAGAGAAAGTAAGTAGGAGAAAAAACAGGGAAAGTCTTCATTATCTAGAACCTTAATCAACGCTTTTTATCTCTATCTTTGGACTTGAGTCAGCATGTCACTAAAATGCAAAACAAGAGCAAAGGCTCATGATTTTTTCATATCTTTGTCTTTAATTTTCTACAAAATGGGGAAGAAAATATTTTGTTATAAATAGTCCTGTAGAAATACATCATTCTATTAGAAGTGAAGCTTTTGTCTGCCATTTTTTTTCCTGAGGAAACAGACCTGCTGCTTTTATAACTACAGGGTCCGGCAGAAGTAATGCCACTGAGTGTGGTTGGCAGGGTACATGAATGTCTGACACGAGATGGACAGCAATTTGAACATGTCACCTAAAATTCATATGGTGTGCTTGAGTGTGATATTGTTATGCTACAGAATTACAAGCTTATGATTTCATAATAAAAGATGTTTATGTAATAAAAAGGGGTGACATTTGTGCTGGACCCTGTACTGTATCTGGCAGTTGATAGTTTGTTATCACTTTCAATTTTTAACTGATTATCTATGGTATTTCTTGCTTAGTATTTGACAGAAACCAAGGAAGTAAGAGAAAAGAGTTGTTTCTGGCAGAGAACAATAAATGGAAAAAAACAGAGCATGAGAATTGCATTGCAGGGCAGCATAGAGAGGTATCACGGGCCCATTAAATGATCCATAAACGGGAATTAAGCAAAATTAATTCTCTACTGCATACTTTTTTTTTTTTGGTAGAGAAACTTAACATATTGGCTTATACTGTATAAAGGATACCTGAATTCCTTCAGCTTTGGGAATTCAAGAGGGGGGAAAAAGAAAATATTTTATTAAATATGATTCTGATGCTATCTGGTATCTTGAAAAATGCCATTTTCTATAGGGGTAATGAAATTTTAGTTTGTCTGAGAGTCACCCTAACAACACTTTTAACATACAAGCAGAGATTGCTTTGCTTAATTCTATGATATGCCAACAGTTTTTCTTACCTTTCTTTTTTTTTTAGACAATTAATAGTCTTCATATCACTACAGTTGTAGCAAAGCAATCACTATACTTAAGGGCTTCTCAATGTTTAAAAATTAATTTTTTCCGCTCTTAATTATCACCTGTCTCCTTTTTACTTGGTCATTCGTTTTAATTCTCCTCATAATGGTAATAAAGACCTCAAAAATAGAGATGAGCTGAGGACTAAGCTTGTTTTATTCTAAATGTATTTCTGAGATAACCGAGTCTCAAGGCCTATCTTACTCTGGCCTTATCCTACCCATTTGTTCTAGAAAACCCAGATAAGAAATGTCTTCTTTCTCCATTCAGGGCCTAAATAACTAATTAGTTTTTTCACAATTACTTGGCTTTAAAATTCATAATTTTCAGAGGCAGAAACAACTTAAAAGATTTTTCTTTTTTTAAACATAGCCTTTTTTATTTTTATTATGTTTTTGAAATAGATCAGGCGTTTAATTAGGCTCTGCATAAGAAATTTGGAACACCAGTTTGCGAAGAGAAATCTGATTTGTGAGAGCAAACACAGACCGGAGGAAACCTGGGAGCTGAGGGTCGGCTTTGATTTTTGGCAGAATTTGCGAGTTCATGGCTTTCTGGTCAGCCTTGCGCTGCTCTGTAATCTGGTTCTCTTTCTCTGTGAAGATCTCACCCTTGTACAGCTTCTAGAAGCAAACATCAGTGAGATGTTTGGGGATTTTCACACCACTGATAGCAATTTTGGTGACAATGGAGATGACAAATTTCTGGTGTGTCTTACACAGAGATTCTGAATTGACTGACAGAGATCTAGTGACAAGTAGCAAGCCACTGCTCAATTGCTTCAAGAAAAGCCCCCTCTTGTCTCTGTAGTTCCCAGTGAGGATGATCAGGTGATCTTGGGAGTGATGCTGGCTGTAATTTTCTCACATGCTGACTGACAAGTTTCTTGCTGTGGCTCAGCAGCTTTCAAGGCACAGCTTTGGAAGGCTAATGCCTGGGCATTTTGCACACTTTCACCATGTGGGCATCACCATTTTTGTTGCCGCCAGCTGGTTTTGTGACAGTAGCATGAACCCTGTCCTTTCATTTCTTTTCAACCTTGAATTTAGCTGCTGAATACTTCCCCTTGTACATGGCCTTTGGGGAATCCATAGCCAATGGAGAATATCTGCCAATTCCTCTGACTCGGACAGGGTTTCAGCAGCAACAGGGCTTCCCCTTTTTAGATATCTTGGCCTCGAAGTTATCCTTGTTAATCTGCTACCAGCATTAGCCTTCTTGGCTTTAGGTTTCTTTTCCTTGCTATCCCCCTTCACCAGCCATTTTGCAAGATGGGGAAGAAAAAGGCTTTTCAAAATTTTTAACGTGAGTTAATTTTTTAAGTTGTAGTATATAACATAAAAGTTATCATTTAACTATTTTAAGTGTATAATTTGGTGGCATTAAATGCTAATGAGTTAATTTTAGGTAATAGTGTATATATTGCCATCTTGTTTATTTGCTATTTTCTGTTTGTTGTTTCAAAATTCCAGTAAGTTAAGATTCATCATCAGGGAGTTCCAGCCAAGAAGGAGGTATAAGTAGAAACCCTTCTTTTCCTTGCACAACCAAAAGGAGGATAACAACCAACCTAAAATCAATAAACAACCAGAACCGCGGGAAAATCAAACTGCATGGAACACCGACAACCAAGGAATTAAAGAAAAAGTCAACCATAACAACCAGACCGGTAAGGCAGCAGACCACGTGGGTTGGGCCAGCTCAGAACAACCAAGGTGAGGTGGCGGACTGATCGGGTGGAATGAGCTGGCGGGGCTGGCTGAAGGAGAAACTGGGACTCAGAGCTGACTGTGGACTAGGGGTTGCTGAGGTGGGAGATACTCCCAGTCTCACATGATAGTCAATTGGAAAGTGCGCTAGAGACGAGCAGGCAAGTGGCACTGTTCCCTCTCTGGCCCCTCCCCCACAGGCAGCGCTGCAGCTCAGCAAGGAGGGTTGCCCTGCCAAGGTGAATACCTAAGGCCCTGCCCCCTTACAACTTAACAGGTGCCCCGAGACAAAGAAATATGGCCCAAATGAAAGAACAGAGCAAAATTTCAGAAAGAGAACTAAGCGAGAAGGAGATCTGATGGAGAATTTAAAGACCCGGTAATCAAAATGCTCACAGATCTGACTGAGCTTGGTCGAAAAATGAAAACAAATGAAAGATACCCAAAATGAAAATTAGCAAAAATATTCAGGGAACCAACAGTGACAAGAATGAAACCAGGACTCAAAGCAACAATTTTGAACAAATGGAAAAACAAACATGCAGCCAGAACAGAATGAAGAAACAAGAATTCAAAAAAAGTGAAGAGAGTCTTACATACCTCTGGGACAACCTGAAACATTCCAATATCCAAATTATAGGGGTTCCAGAAGGAGAAGAACAATAGCAAGACACTGAAAACTTATTTGAATAAACAATGAAGGAAAACTTCCCCAATCTGGTGAAGGAAATAGACTTCCAGGAAGTCCAGGAAGCCCAGAGAGTCCTAAAGAAGTTGGGCCCAAAGAGGAACACACCAAGGCACATCATCATTAAACTACCCAAGATGAAAGATTAGGAGAGAATCTTAAAAGCAGCAAGAAAAAAGGAAAGAGTTACCTACAAAGGAGTTCCCATTAGACTACCAGCTGATTTCTCAAAAGAAACCTTTCAGGCAAGAAGGGGCTGGAAAGAAGTATTTGAAGTCATGAAAGGCAAGGACCTACATCCAAGATTACTCTATCCAGCAAAGCTATCACTTAGAATGGAAGGGCAGATAAAGTGCTTCCCAGGTAAGGTCAAGTTGAAGGAGTTCATCATCACCCAGCCATTATTATATGAAATGTTAAAGGGACTTATCTAAGAAAAAGAAGATCAACACTACGAAAAATAAAATGACAACAAACTCACAACTATCAACAAATGAACCTAAAAGAAAAGAAAAACAATGAAAACAAAAACTAAGCAAACAACCAGAACAGAAACAGAATCAGAGAAATGGACACCACATGAAGGAATTTCAGTGGGGAGGAGGAAGGGAGGAATAGCGGGGAAAAGGTACAGGGAAGAAGTATAATTATTAGGCATAAAATAGATGGGGAGAGACAAAAAATGGCATAGGAAACAGAGGACTGAAAAACTTCTATGTACAACCCGTGGACATGAACTGAGGGTTGGAATGCTGGAGGGTTGGGGGAGCAGGGCAGAGAGGAGCTAAAGGGGGGAAATTGGGAAAACTAATAGCATAATCAATAAAAATACTTTAAAAAAGATTCATCATCAGGGGCTACAAAAAACAAAAACAAAAACAACCAAAAAAAAAACCCCTTTGTCCACAGCCCAAACTCCAGGGAAATTACCTGCTGACTAGTGTCAAAGAAGGTGAGCTGATAGGATTCCCTCCTCTGTGAATATGATGGGAAGTGATACCACCCAAATATAACTGTTTTTGTTTAGGGCCCTGAGAAGTGATTTTAATATCTAATCTAAATATTATAAAGTAGAAAGTAGACTTTATTTTTCCCAACGGAACATGTGACTTGCAGGATATTCCTTGCTCCTGTTTCTTGCCATTGTTATATCTTGAGTAAGTTATCTTGTGGGAGAAAAGTCCAACACCTCTTGGTCCCCTACTCTAAATTTAGTAAAAGTTTTTCAGATTAAGCGTAGAGAGTTTTTTTTTCATGATAAATGGTCTCAAAGCCAGGTTTTCCAAGTCTCTTGGTATAGCATTTAACCTATTTTCCATTCATTTCAACACACAACCTTTACTCTGAACTCAAGGCAATTAATCTCCCAGTCTCACACTTTATTCATTCATACACTAATTATTCACTTTTTCTATATAGATTATTTTAGTTGAAAAAAAAAAAACAAGAGAGCTGTAAGATATATAACTTAAAGGAGGCTGGTGATTGGAGGAAATGCCTGGGGCTGGTCTGGAAACAGGTCTGAAGACTGGTCAGTCTCCAGGGCTTATGTTAAATATTTTCTTTGCTCTGTGTTTCCACATCATTTGCCACTGTATGCATTGGAGTCTTTTACTTAAACTTCAGTGGTCTCTCACAAGCAGTGTGAGCTTGGCCCTTAACCTAATTCATGGCACATTTTCATGGCCTATAGGCTGCCAAGTTGTTTGGTTTTTAATTTCAGCCTCCTAAGAATAAGTTGCTGATCGGACATCTTTTCACAGGCTCAAAGAATTGAAAAAATGATAGTGCAAACTTACAAGTATGCCTTATGTTCACAATCTCTTGGCAGACTGATATGCTCTGAATAACCTTGAGATCATTTCTGCTTGGGATGAGACTATAATAGAGGTAAACCTATACTCCAATTTTTGCAGTTTAAATTCTTCATAAGGCTTGTTTGGGGTTAAGACTAACTTTAGAGTTCCTTTCATCGATGGAGGTTTTTCCACAACTCTTAAGAGATGGTAGAAGACTCATCAGAGGCATTCTTCCCTACCAATTTGTTCCAGAATGTCCTTAAGTCTTACTATTGAACGATGTGAAGAGTTAATAAGCAGTTGATGTTATTTTAAAAGGGTTAAAAGTTGTTATAATATGTTCAACAATCATTACAGCAAGATATTTTCCTCTTTGTATATAAAAATAAAAAGAAATTGGCTTTACTAAATAGGAGGAGGAAGGCTTTAAGTGGTGTGGTCTGACAGTAATTTGTATTAGAGTCTAGAAGAGCACATTTGTAATGTCTTGTGGTAGTACATTTATCTCTTGGTGACAGAAGGAATAATTGCTTTAGAGAGCATATCAGTGACTGTTTAAAAATTTAACTCTTTATTTCCTCACACCTAATGTTACAATAGTGAGAGGAGAAAAACATTGTGAGAAATCTAATCCAAGTAAGAACAGTTATGAAATGCTGTTTACCAGAAAAACATACATTGTCCATTTTCGAGGAATGGTGAAGTAATAAAAAAAGGTTTTCATTATATATAGGTATATATTTATTTATGGATATTGCTATCATATACTATTTTCATTTTTTGCCTGTTTTATCTCTGGAACATGGTTTTCAAGTTTAACATGCCTATCTAAAGTGATTATTGCTCAAAGATGAACTGTGTCTGACAAGTTGGCAATTAGGCTTTGCCATCCTTTTTTTTTTTTTTTTTTTTTTTTTTTTTAATTTGACAGCTTTAATGGCTTCTTGAATACTAGCTCCCTTTTATCTGTACCTTTGTGTGAAGCCTGTTCACCCTCAGGTCCTTGATTTCCCCTCAAAATATCTATTGATATTTATGTCTCCCTCAGTGTCCAGCCAACAATGAGGACAGGAATGGCATTTCATAGGACCCCATCAAATTGTTCAGTGCCTGGGTACAGGTGATGAGACATCTCAAGGTAGGGGCTCACAAAACTTATTTTTTAAACTGGTTCACTTCTGAGAGTGAAAGAGATGAATAATTAAGCTGGTGTACACTGTCCAAACTAAATCAGGATGCGGTATTACCTTTCTTCAAGGCAGCCTGGGTGGAAACAAAGGTGGGGCCCTACTGGAATCAAATTTCAAAGTGAATTGAGTACAGTCGCCCCTCATTCTGTAGGGAATGGGTCTCAATGTCCCAGTGGGTGCCTGAATTCACGAATAGCACTGAACTGCATACATAAAATGATACTGACCTATCTAAGTTTAACTGATGAATTAGGAACAAAAAGAGATGATCACTAATAGTAAAATATAACAATTATAATAATACACTGTAATAAAAATTATGTGAATGTAGTCTCTCCCTGAAAAAATCTTATTGAACTGTACTTACCTTTTCACTTAAAGAAAGCATTTTACAGCTTCTCTTTGGCATATCCTAATTGCCAGCATCACTACTCTAGTGCTTTGGAGCAATTATTAAATAAGAGTTACTTGAACACAACCCCTGTAATACTATGACAACCAATGTGATAACTGAGATGGGACACTAAGTGACTACCTGGTGGGGAGTATGCAGCATGGATATGCTGAACAAAGGGGTGAGCCACATCCCTGGAGGGATAGTGTGAGGTTTCATCATGATACTCAGAACGACACACAATTTAAAACTTATAAATAGTTTATTTGTGGAATTTTCTATTTAATATTTTCAGACCTTAGTGGACCACAGGTAACTGAAACTGCAGAAAGCAAAACCACAGATAAGTGGGGACTCCCGTATTTCTGAATTGAACCAGTAAAGTATTTTAATCAATTTTATTATTTATAACGTAATGGTAACTAAAAGTTAAACATTAGATATAACTTATTTTGTCTCTCAAAGTGATTCAACTTTTAAAAGAATAAAGGTTGTATGTGTTTATACATACATGTGTCACCATGATGCTGGTATTTATTGATCTGCTTGTATTCTTTTCTAATGAAGTCTATTGGTTTTGCACTATGTAGAAACATATAATTTTGAAAGGATTCATTTTCTAAAAAGACCAATCATGCACTGAAAGAAGGGGCTGATTTCCGTACTAAAAAAGCATCTGTGTTAAATGATATTAAGCTTGTGGCTGGCACAGAGTAGGCATTCAATAAACATGTGGTGAATGAATAAATAAGTGAGCGATGAATTCTAGCTTAGCTTTCTTTTTTCCCCTGTAGGACTTGTGGCTAGCCAGTGTTTTCATCTGGTTCATGCTGTTTCTTCAATTTATTGAGGTCACTTTAAATTCTGACCTTTTCTTCCAAAGTGTTAGCAACCCCTTGTAAGTTGGTGTCATCTGAAAAGTACCACCTGTGTGAAATGTGTGACTGAGTTAAGCTAGGAGTGTCATGTTGTACATTTTCTTAAACTAGAACACAGCTGGAAATTATTACACAACTGAAAGCATACTTCATTTCATTCTTATCAGGCCAGCCCTGTCCACATTTGACTGATTTTTTCCTCGTATCATCCATAACCAATTACTCAGCTTCCTCACTAAATAAAAAACAAGTTGCACAATAGAGCCTCATGAAAATTAGAGGACAAGAGAGGTAAGGGCAATAGGTGAGGACATTAGAAAAATATCTTGCAAGCATACTATATAAATTATACTCCAGGGCATACCTGTTTTATATTTTTCAGTTGTCAAGTCTTGACATTTAATGTATAGAAACAATCTACTATAGATAGTCCCATGAGCAGATGTAAACTCTCAAATACAGTCATATAACCTCTTTCAAGAATTTGGTAGAAAAATATCTTTCCACTGAGAACTTAATTCTCTTTGAGTTCCATAACCAATTCACTATTTTGTTGTCAAGAAAGCTTTTCTTTACATCAGTCAATAATCATAATCTTTATTATATTATTTTGAAAATACTTGGTCTTCTAAAATGCACACAGCAAAATTAAAAAAAAACACAAAGATGTATAGTAGGAGATAAACCAATCAATGTCTATATATGCGACAGATAGGAACTAATGGAAAATTAGGTAATTTAAAATAAAATTATTTTTGCCTTCTTATTTATTTATTTGTTTATTTGATAAATGAAGTCAAAGTTGCCTCACCTGAGTGTATATTTGTGAATTCACATCAGGATGGAAACTACTAAATCAGTGCTCAAATATTAGTGGATCGTATCTACATTTTGAGCTTTCTCTTTCTTATTTTTAAAAGTAAAAATGACTTTTTAATTTTCTTTCTATTATAGAAAAATGCAAAGTGCCCTTTACTAACCTATCTCATTACTATCTAATAATTAAAATTTTTTATTCATACCAAATGCCTTTTTCATTTGGAGAAAATGTAACAATGCAGGTAAAAGATAATTATTTCCATGGAATAAGTTCATAAGAGAATTCCTTTTGTTTACATAACAAGGGAAAAAACACCCTTCTGATGATAAAGACCACACTTCTAAAGCCTGTTTAAAATTCCACCAGCATGATGTGTTTTAATAGCTCAAGAGTGTAGTCTCAATGCCCTCTTTGATCCATAAGTGGTGGTATGTATTTGTATGAGGAGGTACAGTTGGTATAGTTGCAGTGTGAATTCCCAATGTTGATGATGATCTGTATGTCACAGGCTTCATTACCAACAATGCTATATGCAAATTAGTTACAGCTTCATGCCAGGGTAGAACACCATTCACAGAGTAATTGCCTGCATTTTTCCTGGTCATTCCATACATGGAGTGAAAATAATAACCACTTAGGGAACTATTTCTATAAATTAGGAGAATAAAAGCATTATGCTATATACATTTTCCCCATTATTTTTATCACAATTAGAGATGTTCATTTGTGTTACATATTTAATTTATGTAAAAATGGAATTTTAATACACCTTCAATATTTAATCTAGTCTCTGCATTTTAAACACTTAGTTATTTTACATAGTTTAGTGTATGAGAACAATTTAAAATAAAATAAATTTGCTGCATACTATTTGAAAGTCTTTAAGTGCCATGAATAAAATACATGATGAGTAGATGATAGGCAATTACTCTCAGTTACGGTGGTAGTACATGGGACACAAATGTTTAAATTAATTTTTGCTTCACCTAAAAATGTTTGCTGTTTCTGAGCTTTTCTTTTGACTTCTAAGAATAGTATACTTGGACCTAAGAAGGAATAATGGAAGGGATAATTGTTTCTAATGACAGGAGCTTAAAATTCTTAGGGAGGAAAATTCAGCACCAGATTTTGAAAGTCTATGAAGTGAGGAAAAGGTACTAGTAGATGAATTAGAAACAGAAAATTTCTATTATAGCATATGTGGGCTTTCCTCATTCCATTTAAATTTTCTCTCACTTTAGAAATGTAGTGATATGTACCCCTACTTTCCAGTTTCACATGCAAAAATGAAGCAAATGCTTCCCTCCATATGCAAAATGATTTGTAAATGCATTCTGTGAATAAAACACATTAAATGTCATTTGCATATAGTAGGTTAACACATATGAAAAATGGTTCACACAGTACATTAGGAAGGGAATAAACAGAAATGACTTTAAAATGCCTGCTATATTTTATAACAATTTTAAAAGATAACAGAGCAATGAATTTCAGGTGCATTGGACTTAATTCAGTGACAGTGTTTTCTTTGGAAGCCCTTATTTATTATTATTATTTTTTTTTGAAACATTCCTTTTCCAATTGCAGTGCTAAGCTGCCAAGATTGTCAGAGCTGACCAGGAGGTGGAGAGCTCATGCAAATGAGCTCTTCCCCTCCGCGGGCAATCCACAATGACTGATTCAAAGAAACACTTTAACCCAGAAGATGAGTCTGAGCTGAATACCACCAGCCAGAAAACACTCCAGTGTTCCACGTTAGGTGAGAGGTTGCCTTTGAAATAATATTTACCTTCCAAAAGTCACGGGTTCTGTTACAACTGATGGAAGACTTCATTTTTATAAAGGTGGAATCTCCATACATTTAAAAGAAAAAAAAAACTTATCTTGAAATTAAATTTCAATGCAATATTTCCATTTCTCTCAATTTATATAACGCCCATTTACAGGACTATATGTATACATCTTTATTCCCAGGCTGTCTGAATTACATATGGCTAAGTTTCAGTGTTTAATAATATATTGAATCTAAAATAAATGTTGAAAAATATACAATGTATGTAAGCCTCAAAGTTTTATTAGGTTTCCTAGTGTGAGCTGGCGCATGATGTAATTTTCAAAAATAGTATAACAGGGAGATGTTGAATTGGCAAGATGCAAGTCCAGCAGTATATTATAACATCGTCATTTTACTTCAGATTCTGGTTTCGTGTACACTTCCGCCTTTGGTAATTTACATAAACATGCATAGCCTATGAATTATGCATAAACCTTATTTTAAATGCAGAGCTTTCAACTCTCACAGTGCACTAGTATACACACCCATTTGATTGGCTCTGCCCTGTTTTCATTACTGGCAATTTCTTGGAACACAAAAGAGGGTGAAAAGGCTGACAGGAATGGACAGTATTTTTCCTTGTGTGTGCGTGGGGGGAAATATTTGTTTCCTTTTCAAGGCAATTGATGTTGCAAAGTTTTGCCTGTGATTGTTGTTCCTAGTTGTTATTTTTCCAAGGAAGAATGCATTTAAATGTCTGAATCTACAAAGCAGCAATCACAATCAGATACTTTATTTATTTATTTTATTTTTAAAGGATGCTGCAGAAATTGTTCTCTATTTGAATAAATGTGAGCACATGGCTATAATGAGGAAGCAACCATTAGGTTTTTGGGGACATCCCAATTGTACTCAAAATAAATGGGCAATCTTAAAGCACTGATGGAATAGTTAGGCATGCAGAAAATGTAAACATTTTAGCTTGTGTTTATTCAAGTAGAATTGAATGTTCTGATTAACGTACACATGAGTCCTCGCACTTGAGACACTGTGTGATTATTCTGTTTTCATATGAATTTATCTATATGAAATAATTCATCTAACAATATAAGGAAGGAGATATAGATATTTTTACAAAGGTGGCAGTACATAAGATAAAAAATAATGCAGTGGGGCATGTAAACAAATTTTAATAAGAAAATATTTTAAACTCTGTGTACTAATCATTCTGAGATTTACTATTTTTAGTATGATTAAAATAATAATGCTATGCTTTAAAAATAGTGGAATATTTTTATTCTTTCTTTTTAAATCTACTTTTCATTGTTTTATTTATTTCCTCTTATGTACCTCTGGTATTTTTCTTTTGCTCTTCTTTGCTTTTGTTTCCCCTAACTTTTCTTTTATTCTCTATTTTAATACATTAGTGGACATTATTTATCAAATTATGCCACTATAGAGGACACATGGACAGAACCAAGGGGGAGAATGGAGGCAGGAGAGGGAGGTGGGTTTGGAGGGGGTGGGAAGAGAGGAGGGAAAAGGATACAGACAACTGTAATTGAACAACAATAAAGTAATATAAAAAAACAAAAAAAAAATTATGCCTAAAATTATCTTCTCCTTTTGTTAATTTTTTATTTTAGCTTCTTTCTCTTAATATGTAATTAAGCTTTTATGATAATTTCTTTCCCTTGATAAGTTCTATACTAATGCTACAGGAAAATGGATATTTGGTTTAAGTGGAAAAGGAGAAGTTTGTGCTGCTAGACTTACTTTCAGAAGTTCTACCTTTGAGGACCATAAAATTTTGATTTCATTCTGTTGCAGGGAGTTACCAAGTTCTTCCTTTGCGGGTTTCCATTAGAGGGAAAAACTTGTAAATTAATGACCAGAAAAAGCCTTTGGGGTCATTTTGTCATAATTTCATGCATAACTTCAATGTACTGAATGTCCATACATTCTGTAGCAAAATAAGCATTAATAAATACTAGATAAAGAGGTGTGAAGCTGAAAACTTACATTTATACTCAGCTACTGGAACTCAAAGGGGCCAGCAACAAACTTGAACTAATGTACTTCACCAAGAGAAGGTGAAGCAATTTGCTTCAGCATTCACTCTGAAAAAGAAAATTACACCCGGCAGACCTTGCTCTCTCATTTAGAAAAAAAGACAGAAAAGTTGGAAAAGCCTAAGCAGAGCTAGTCAACCATATTACTTTGCTTCAAAAGAGTTATTCAACTTAAGTTTAAAATGATTCAACTTAAGTTTAAGTTTAAAATTAAAACTAAATTTATCTATTTATCTATTTTTATTTGGTAGTAAACAATACATTTTTATTTGCATAATACATCTTTGCTTCTATATATCTGATTTTGTTTGTTTTTACTAAATGAGTGTAAATGTGTTTAACCCAAACTATTTAACAGAAAAAAAAATACTCAGAAGACATTTGATTGTCTGGTAATAGTCAAAACTTTTTTTCTAATATTTAGACTCCCTAGAATTATGTATGTTTGGCTTAAATGCTCACATGCACTCTGAAATAAGTCTTGTGAAAAGAGAATTCTGTAAGCTGGAGCAGCTTTTCTACAATGGGACCCTCAAGTTTCCTATAGTAGTTATTTGGTATAGACTAGAATAGATATTGCTAATTAAAAACATCTGGAAGAGAACTCATTTTTTAAAAAAAATTATTGAAATTATTGGGGTGACATTGCTTAATAAAATCATATAGGTTTTAAGTATGTGATTCCATAATTGAGTACATAATATGTATATTCTATTGTGTATTCACCACCCAAAGTCAAGTCTCCTTCTTTCACCAATTATCCCCCCTTTATCCTCTTCTACCTCCTCCTTTCCCTCTGGTAATCACCATATTGTCATCTGTGTCTATGAGGTTTTGTTTTGTTTTGTTTTGTTTTGTTTGCTTAACCCCTTCACCCTTCTCTCACTGCCAGCCAATCATGCTTCCCTCTAACAGCTGTCAGTTTGTTCTCTCTTTCTGTAAGTCTGTTTCTACTCTATTTGTTTGTTTTGTTCATTAGGTTCCACATATAAGTGAAATCAAATGGTATTTGTCTTTCTCTGACCAGCTTATGACTGGCTTATTTCACTTAGCATAATATTCTGCGGGTCCATCCATACTGTGGCAAAAGGTAAGATTTCCTTCTTTTTATGGTCAAGTAGTATTCCATTGGGTAAATGTACCATAGCTTTTTTTATCCACTCATTTACTGATGACCATTTCAGCTATTGTAAATAATGTTTTAATGAACATGGGGTGCATATATTCTTTTGATTTAGTGTTTCAGAGTTTTTTAAAAAATATATATTCCCAGAAGTGGAATTGCTGGTCATAAGGCAGTTCCATTTTTATTTTTTTGAGGAAACTCTATACTCTTTTCCACAAACAGCGCATGATGGTTCCATTTTCTGCACACCCAGCATACACTACATAGAGAGAGAACCCTTAAGATTCCACAAAAAACCTACTAGAACTGATAAATGAATTCAGTAAAGTAGCAAGACATAAAATAAATATCCAGAAATCAGTTGCCGTATTATACACCAATAATGAACTATCGGAAAGGGAAACTAAGAAAACAATCCCATTCACAATTGCATGAAAAAAATTACCTAGGAATAAATTTAACTAATGATGCAAAAAAATCTGTATTTGGAAAATTATAAGACAGTGGAAAAAGAAATTGAAGATACAAATAAGTAGAAACATGTAGTGTGTTCATAGATAGGAAGGATTAACATCATTGAAATGTCCATACTACCCAAAGCAATCTGTAGATTCAATGAAATTCCTATCAAGATATCAGTGGCATATTTCACATAACTAGAAAAATATTCCAAAAATTTACATGGAACGACAAAAGACCCCAAATAGCCACAGCAATCTTGAGAAAAAACCAAGTTGGAGGAATCACACTGCCTGATACCGAAGTATAATACAAGGCCGTAGTAATAACAAGAACATGGTACTGGCATAAAAACAGACATATTAGATCAATGGAACAGATCTTATTGACCAATGTTACCCTAATACATTAAAAAACATAGAGAGCCCAGAAATGAAATAGAAATAAAAAGTAAAGACGACTATGACCACTTACCACAAACCTCTGCCCTCCATGTAGGATCCATTGTGCAGGGGTGGCGGTGCTCTGATGTGATCTGTTGCTGTCCACTGGGTTCACAGGCTCTGGGGTTTTCCAGTTGGTACAGGTCAGGATCATCTACCACCTATGTTCCACCTGGGGCCACCCAGTGTGAGCTACAAAGCAATCTGCAGATGGCTGCTACTTTTGCTGGGGTTGGAGATTGCCAGGCAGAACCAAACTGTGATCCAAAGCCTGCTGCTGCCACTGCTGGGCCTGGAGCCACTTAGTTAGAGATACGGTATTGGGGGCAGACTTGTAAGTTGGGTGGGGCAGAACCTTAGGTAAACACCAGAGTGGGGCAAACAGTGTAAGCCAGGTGGATGGAGTCTCAGATATGGCTCCCACCTGCCAATTCTGTGGCCCTGTTGGGAAGGGCTCAAAAACGGCACAGTAGTCTCTGCCCACCTTTCTGTCTGGGAGAAAGCTGTCCGCCAGGTCTCACCCTGATGCCAGACACTTCAATTTGCCTCTGTATGGGCTAGAGGGCCTGGCGTGGGGCTGGGACCCCTTGCTCCTGAGATATCCCTTCCAAATTTTTATCCATCACATGTGGGTGTAGGACCCACACGTTCCATGTCTCCACATCTCCTACCATTCTGGTTTGATGTTGTTTCTTTAGTTTTTTAGTTGTTGGATTTCCATCCAACTTGGTTTCTGGTGGCTCTGAGTGATCTTTGGTCTGTAATTTAGTTGTAATTTTGATATGATTGTGTGAGGAGGTGAGCTGTGTTTACCTATGCCTCCATCTTCACTAGAAGTCTCCTATAATTATATTGATAATTACATTTTGCTATTTTATGTTCCACATGAAAAACCTTAAGCACCACTTCTGACGACCCTTTACTAGTCTCACTCTCAGCCTTAATCCACTAAATATCCTCTTCAATCTCTTAAACCAATTTCCTAATTCCTATGTTTCCTCATTATTTATCATATTTTGTATTTTTTTACTTTTCCCTGCCTGGAACCCCATAGCTGAATATCTTATTCACTCTTTCTTATCAATATCTCAGTTATTTGATGTTCATATTGTTTATGGCACCTATGCAGGAAAACCACAACTCTGAATCAAATTTTTAATGAGACTTCTATGCTACTACTAGCATAGAGTACTCCTAAGTACATCAAGCAAACATGTCAGCCTAAATTTAGTTCAATCCAACTTCATGATGTCTAATTTTGCCTGGGTACTTAGTAAAGCTCAACAGTTTTTACCTTGTATGTTTTTTTATTTCTTTTCATACTTTTCTGACCAGATTTTTCTTGGATTCCTTAAGTCATACATCTCTTTCCATCTCTTACATATTAGCATCCAGCAGGCTTTCATCATGGCCCCTATTTTATTGTTCTCCTCATACGCTTTTGTGGAAGTCCCCATTGACATTCGTGATTTTGACTCCTGCATCTGTCCTAAAGACTTTCATTCCCACATCTTTCACCCTAAGTTTAGCTAGGCAGAGTTTCAGACTCATTTACTCTCAACACAAAGCAAGAATGATCCATTAAACTGCAAGTCAGATCATTACACAACTGTCAATATCACCCAGACTCCCCATATTCATCAAAATTACCTCCAGAATCATCATCAGACTCTGGGAATTTGCTTTGAACACTTGTGCCAAGCACTTACTCCTTTATATTATATAGTGTTCATCTGACACTTTTCAGTAAGGATTTTCCTGATCACTCTATTTAAAACTTCACCTTTTCCTCAACCTCCACAAAGTACTCTCTATCATATTTCCTACTTTGTTTTTCTCCATAGCATGTATTACCATATCTATATTTTACTTTTTTATTTTATTAAATATGTTCTCTCCCTTTCTTTCCTGCCCAAGGGGAGTATAAGCTCTATGAGAGCAGGGAGTTTTGTCTATTTTTATTGACCTGTCTCCAGAGCCTATTATAGTGCCTGGGAGGTAATAGATAGTGAACTAAGTAGTTGAATGAGAAGAAGGATCATCGGCTTGGCATTGTAGAGAGTTCTCTAATGATATACAGAAGATTGGGCTAATAGTAGGATAACTGGTTTTCTTAAACCTCAGGAAGACTTGTAAGAAGGTATCTGGATAAGAGGAAACTTACCTGAACCTGTCTTCTTTGGTAATTGCTGGAAGGTAGGAGGGATAAAATTGAAAACATTGTGATTCATATTAAATGAAAGACTATTCATTAAGAAATATTAGTAATGAGCCCTAGCTGGTATAGCTCAGTGGATTGAGCGCAGGCTGGGAACCAAAGGGTCATGGTTCGATTCCCAGTCAGGGCACATGCCTGGGTTGCAGGCCAGATCCCCAGTGAGGTACATGTGAGGAGCAACCATACATTGCTGTTTCTCTCCCTCTCTGTCTCCCTCCATTCCACTCTCTCTAAAAATTTAAAATAAATAAATAAATAAATAAATAAAATCTTAAAAAAAAAAAGAAATATTAGTAATGAGACTTCTGGCCAAGATAGAGGCATAGGTAGATACACTTTGCCTCCTCGCATAACCAAAAGAAGGACAACAACAAATTTAAAAACAAAAAGCAACCAGAACTGCCAAAAAGTCAAACTGTATGGAAATCCAACAACCAAGAAGTTAAAGAAAAACATTCATCCAGACTGGTAGGAGGGGCGGAGATGAGCAGTCAGGGCAGAGAGGACATGTGGCAAGGCAGTGACTGGAGGACTGAGTGGGCAAGGTGGTGGCAGACAGAGTGGACATTCCCACATTTGTGTGCGGATAAACCAGGAGAAATAAGTGGGGAGTGAGGTAGACTATGTAACCCAGGGTTCCATCGTGGGGAAAGAAAAGCTCAAAACATCTGGCTGGAAAAAAAACTGTGGGGGTTGCAGTGGCAGGAGAAACTCCCAGCCTCACAGGAGAGTTCATTGGAGAGACCCACTGTGTCCTAGAACATACACAAACCCAACCACCCAGGAATCAGCACCAGAGGGCCCAATTTACTTGTGGTTATCAGGGAAGTGACTAAAAGCTGGCCAAGAGCCCAGCAAGCAGTGTTGTTCCCTCTTTGACCCCTTTCCCACATATACCTCCACAGTGCAGCAATGTGGGTTGCCCCTCCCTGGTGAATACCTAAGGCTCTGCCCCTTACAACATTATAGGCATGCGACGACAAAGAAATATGGCCCAAATGAAAGAACAGATAAAAGCTCTAAAAATAGAACTAAGCATTGAGGAAATAACCAACCAATCAAATGCAGAGTTCTGGTAATCAGGATACTCACAGAAATGGTTGAGTATGGTCACAAAATAGAGGAAAAAGTAAAAGATATGCAAAGTGAAATAAAGAAAAATATACAGGAAACCAACAGTGAAGGGAAGGAAAGTGGGACTCAAATCAATGGTTTGGAGCAGAGGAAGAAATAAACATTCAATCAGAACAGAATGAAGAAACAAGAATTCAAAAAAAAATTAGGAGAGGCTTAAGAACCTCCAAGATACCTTTAAGCATTCTAACATTCAAATCATAGGGGTGTCAGAAGGAAAAGAGGAAGGGCAAGAAATTGAAAACTTATTTGAGAAAATAATGGAGGAGAACTTTCCCAATTTGGCAAAGGAAATAGACTTTCAGGAAGTTCAGAGTGTCCCAACAAAGTTGGACCCAAGGAAACACATCGTCATTAAGCTACCCAAGATTAAAGATTAAGAGAGAATCTTAAAAGCAGCAAGAGAAAAAGAGACAGTTGCCTACAAAGGAGTTCCCATAAGACTATCAGCTGATTTCTTGAAAGTAACTTTATAGGCAAGAAGTGGCTGGAAAGAAGTATTCAGAGTCACAAAAGGCAAGGACCTACTTTCAAGATTACTCTATCCAGAAAAGCTATCACTTAGAATGGAAGGGCAGATAAAGTGCTTCCCAGGTAAGATCAAGTTAAAGGAATTCATCATCACCAAGCCCTTATTATATGAAATGTTAAAGGGACTTATCTAAGAAAAAGAAGATCAAAACTAGGAACAGTAAAATGATGACAAACTCACAGCTATCAACAACCAAACCTAAACAAAAGAAACAAAAACAAACTAAGTAAACAACTAGGACAGGAACAGAATCTCAGAATTGGAGATCACATGGAGCATTATCAGTGGGGAGGGGATAGAAGGAGAATGGAGGAAAAGGTACAGGGAATAAGAAGCATAATTGGTAGGTACAAAATAAACAGGGGTATGTTAAGAATAGTATAGGAAATGGAGAAGCCAAAGAACTTATATGTATGACCCATGGGCATGAACTGAGGGGTGGGAATGCTGGTGGGAGGGGTTACAGGAGGGAGGAGAATGAAGGGGAGAAAAAAATGGGACAACTGTATGTTGGGAACCACCCTTCCTGGTTTCAGAAGCTGTAACCCCCCATGGCTAAGGCTGAGTGAGAGACCTTGGGACCATAAGCCACTAAGGAGACAAAGCTTATCTCCCTGGCCGGGGTGTCACCTCTGCCCCCTTTACTTCACCCTGCTTGGCCCTGAGTGCATGGCTTATTAGTGAATGACTGGTAAGATTCCTCATGGGACGGATGACCTAAGACAGGCATGGTCATGAAGGGGCCCTCAGGGAAGGACTTAGTGGGCTATAGAAAAAGGGGGCGATGGACCCTCGCCCCTGGTCTTTGACATAGCCTAGAGTCCTCATTCTGTCTGTTAGAAGTCTCCTGACTCTTCTTGGCTGCCTTACTTCCCCTGCCTGACTTAAGCCCAAAACAATGCTGGAGTGTGATACAGCCCTGGGCAGGAATGGGCAGTTCCCTAGGTGATCAGGCCTAAGAAAGAATGCACAAAATCCTGTGAAACCTGCTTTGCTAAGAATGGCCTCAATTTTCTGAAAAGGGTCCAAACATGAAATGAGTTTGTTTCCCAAAGTTTTATGGCCCTTTAACTATCTGACCCTGACTCAGAATTAGTCCTCATAGTTCTTTGTATGTTATCTACTGTTTGATCCATACTGTCTGACAATGATTGATGAACTTTACCTGTATTCTTGTGCAAACTGAACCCAGTAAAAGCCCATTGAGGAAAAGGCTTCTGGCCCTCCTCCTTTGAGAGAGCGGCCACCTTTCCTCCCCAAGCAGATCATGTCTTGGTAGACTTATTCTCATCCGTGGTGGCTGGGGGGGGGGGCCTGCAGGCAGAGCCCCCCCCACAACTGTAATAGCATAATCAATAAAATATACTTAACAAAAGAAAAAAAACATTAGTGGCTCCTGCCATGCTCTCACCCCCAGCCCTTGTCCTTTTCTCTTTCTCCCCTCAGCTCTCATTCGCTCCCCTTTCCTCGGGATCATTTTCTCTTATTTTCCTCTACTAATATTCTTATACAAATATATTTGTACTATGATAACATTAATAAAATAATATTCTTATATAAATATATTTGCGTTACAATCTTCTTTTCAGAAGATTGATTTGATTATGCTAATGCTCTACTGGTGTAATTAATTAAAAAAAATTTGGCTAAATCTGCAACCCCACTGCTATCTTCTTAAAATAAATCCAGCAGTCAAATAAAAGAATTAAGAAACTGAAGACTCAAAATATAAAGATATTTTCACTTTAGCACATTACCTAATTATCAAGGAATTTTAACTAATCTAGAAAGTTGGCTGGAGTCTCTGATGACTAAAAAAGAAAGGATATAAATTGGTAGTCCTTGTAGCCTCATGGTCACAATTTTTTTTTCCTATGCTGTGAATATGTAATTCTCTCTTGAAAGTTGCTGAGGTATTTGGCTCACTAAAATTCTGTGGAAATGACGGCTGTAGATTTATTAGGCACTCCATTGAAATGTATTTCCTTTGTGTTTTAAATTAGTTGCATTTTAATGTCATTGAGCAATGCCCTTGCTCTTGTTTCCATTTGTGGTCTTGCATCCAGTGGGAATTTATAGGGCTCGGATTTATTTAAATTATGCTGATATATTTGATCTTTCAACATACAGTGCATGGTAAAATGGGTGTCTGTCCATAGCCAAAGATGAAATATGAGAGAAAAAGGCATACTGATAAATTTCCCACTAAATCAGGTTTAATTAGATATCAAAAAGGAATAAAGCCTCGCAAAGTTTCCACTCTAACAGTTATAGAGATCTAAGATCAGAAAAAGAAAATAGATATTCAAGTGTATATTATAAAACAATTTTTCCATTTTTTTATTCATGACAAAGCAAGAAAATACTTGTCATTCAGGCTACCTACTTGTCGAAAGGAAATTTCCTCTTCATTATTCTTCCAATTTCACTTTATAAGTAGCTTAGGAAAACCTCTCTACCCAACAAAAAGTTTATTAGGTTTGTAAAATATCATCTTGCCTAGATTAGACCCTAAGAACTATAGAACTGCTGTCACTGAGCCATGTGTGGCACAGCTATGTTCCTGCTTTGGGGATTTGGGCAGAATTTGATACATTTCTAAAGCATTATGTGTAAATCAAGTCTTATGTTTAGTGCCCTGGGGTTGCTTGCTCATTAAAAAAAGAACAAAAAAAAAAAAAAACAACCCAGCCCTGGCTGGTGTAGCTCAGTGGATTGAGCGCGGGCTGCGAACCAAAGGGTCACTGGTTCGATTCCCAGTCAGGGCACATGCCTGGGTTGCAGGCCAGGTCCCCAGTGAGGGCCATGTGAGAGGCAATCATACACTGATGTTTCTCTCCCTCTCTTTCTCCCTTCATTCCCTTCTGTTTAAAAATAAATAAATGAATAAAATCTTAAAAAAAAAAACACCTCAAGAGAAAATATTCATGAAATAAAATAGTCTTTTCTAAAGTAAATAAAAACCTCTTGATTTGTTTTTTTGCACATATTAAATAGTATTTCATGTACTGAGTTTACTTAAAGTGAGATCCAGTCTTATAAGTTTCAAGGATCCATGTACATGTGCACAAGTTTCCTTGTCAGGAAGGCATCCATTATCTTACTTTCTCCATGTGTCTGTCTACTCCTTCTATTCGTCTTCTTCTAAAACATCCGCCAAAGAAGAGAGAAGTCCCTCTGGAATAGTTGTAAGCATGGGAAAGTCATGTCAGAATGCATGCAGGAATAACTGTCATGTCTCCTCCTTCCATTTGTTCTACATGCTCACCTTTCACCATAACCTCACTTGCCTAGGGATTTAGAACATGACAGACATGAGTGGTGTTAGTTGTAACTAAAGTTGCTGAAAGTATGCTTTAGGTTCTTTTCCCGGTCTATTTTCTAATTATAAAAACAAACATGCACTGAAATTTAGGGGCCAACAGATTTGTTAAATATCTTAACTTGATATAAAAATATAGCAGCAAATAATGCCTTGTGTATGATTCAATGCACTGTAATACAAATTATATACATGGTATTCAAAATGCTACCAAAATGCTAAAAGATCACTCCCAAAATATAAATGTCTATATCCCTTAGAAATTTATGTAGATAGATCATTCCAATTCTATTATTTCCTGTGCTAGAGAAGTTTCAAAATCTTGTAACTGATTGATTTAACACACTCTTTCTTAAGCTTCCACACCTAGATTTAACTTTGTCTCATATCTCCACAATTCTTTTAAACTTTCATCAATAGCTCTGAGGCTCTACAATTTCCTCTGTCCTTATAATGCCTTAATTTGTCATTCAGCACGATAGCCATACTCCTCTTCTAAGCCACCATGGAAACTGCTCTTCGCCTCTAAACTATGCAAGCGTTCTCAGTACAAAGCAGATTTCAAACTCGGGAGTTATAATTCTGTGTGAGGTTTACTTTTCAGAATGTTGGATCCATGCTTTAAATCCTTTTTAAAAATAGTGACTCTCTACCATCTCTTTCTGTGCTACTGATTCCATCTCCTCCTGTTTCCTCTGGGGTCATTTTCTATCACTCACCCTCACCTCCCAACACCCCTTTTGTCTTTTGTTCATTGCTTCCTTTTTTCCATTACTACATACAAAATGAACACTTTTATTCTAATAATGTATATTTCAAGCCTGCTGCCACAAATTAATCTACATTGTCATCATTCTTTATGTTTACTTAAGGTATTAGCACGTTTTGAAATTCTTATACTTATCACTTCTTATTATCCTAAGGATTCAGCACTAGTTTTTTGGTTCAGTCCACTCAAATGTCAAAATAATATTTCAATGTTTCCCCACCTTTCTTATCCATTCCCAATTTGGGAATATCAAACATTTCTTCTGGGAAAGTGCTCCTCCTCTGACTTTAATAAGACTTGCTAACATTACTTTTCTGTATGCTTTGAGTGCTTCATATATGCTACACAATGGTCTGAGAATTTTATACATGTCCACTGGGCTAATGCTCCATTAACTACCCCTACTTCACAGATGAAGAACCTGAGACAAAGAGGTTAATTACCTTCCCAAGAACACACAGGGGCAGAACTTGAACTCAGGCAGGCTTGTTCAAGAGACCACTCTACAACTATCCTGTCTTTGATGTTAGCTTCTGGGCTGTCTTCCATTCACCACTGTTGTGCTGTCTTTATATATAACTATATATATATACATATATATATATGTGTGTGTGTGTGTATATATATATAACTATATATGTATATGTATATATATATATATATAACTATATATGTATATATAAAACTATATATATATATGGTGTGTAACTTCTTGATTTAAGCATATATATATATGATTGATTTAAGCAATATATATAAAATTTCATAGTTACAAATTATTCATCAATGCATCATTAAGAATTTTGGTTAATACAGAAATATGTGGAATGAAAAATATAAGTCTTCTAGTATCTCCCTACCCCAGTTCCAATGCTGCCCCAACAGGAAACAGTTTTGTGTTTTCTCAGGTTGCATTTCATGCATTATAAAGATAGACATGCATATTCACTATTTAAAATTATTTCCAAATGTGAGATTATACTGTATATTTTCCCATGAGTTAACATTTTTCATTTAATAATGAGCTTGGGAATTAGGGGGCGTGAGATTTTTATTTTAGTGCACACAGATCTGCATCAGTCTACTTAATGAAAACATAGCATTCCATTAGATAGAAATGCCACACTGACTGACTTTAAGGTTGTTTTCTATTTTTTGTTATTATAAAAATGATGCAATGAATATTCTTGTACAAATATCTTTGTGAATCTGTAAACAAGTGTTTCTGTAAAATAAAATTCTATAGGTTGAATTGTGAGGTCAAAGGGTATGGTCACTTGCAATGTTAAGTACTAACAAATCTTGTTCCAAAAATACTGTATTATTCAAAGTCCATCAATGGTATCAGAAAAATCATTTCTTCACAGCTTTTCTAACACCTTGATGTTACCAGGAGTAAATTTTGCCCATGAAATGGGAAAGTTGGCCCTGGCTGGTGGTCCAGCAGGCTGAGCATGGTCCCACACACCAAGAGCTTGCGGCTTAGACCCTCAGTCAGGGCACATACCTAGGCTGTGCTTCCGTCCCCGGTTGGGGCAGATACAGGAGGCAACAGATAGATGTTTCTCCCTCTCTGTCTCTCTCTCTGGTCTTCCATCCCTCCTTCCCTCCTGCTCTCTCTCACCACCTGTCCTTACTACATAACCTTGGGTGAGGATATTTTTAAAAATGGGAAAGTTGTTTTAGTGTGTAATTTCTTGATTTAAACATATTTTCATGTTTCTTGCCTTTTTAGCTTTATTAATCCATTTAAATAATTATATATATTGTAATTTCCTTATTAATTTATAGGAGTAATTAAAATTATTAATTCTTAGTATGTTTATTATATTTATTATAACTTTTATCCTATTTTGTTGATTTCTATTTTCTTTTTCTTTTTTTTATGGAGTTAATATTCCTGATAGCTTCTTCATTTAAAAGTTAATTATTTTGTTATTAACATACTTTGTTTGCTAATAAAGACACGAAAGCTTCTGAATTTTCCTTGCAATTCTGTCTTGTCCAGATTTGGTACATGGCCTCTTCTCATTGCTACTTACTTCTGAATGTTATGTGTTTTCAGTTTTAATTTCCTCTTTCAACTCAGAGTTATGTGTAAATGTGTTTATATATTTTTCCAAGAGGATACATAAAGTAATATGCATATAAACTATGGATATGTCTGTTTGTTTTAATACAAGTGTACATGTTTATTTATAGCTTACTTATGACTTGGTTATAATTCTTTTGGGGGACATTCTAAAATTAATTTCATGTTATGTAAGTTAAATGTTAATTCAAATCCTTGTTTTTATAACAATAATCAGATTCTGCATATGTGTCTCCTCAGAATGTCTACTAATCAGAGTCAGCAGTATATTATGATACTGAAGAGGCTTAACAAGGAAGGAGGGTCGTGGGCTGTGCTGTATCTCATCATTTGATGCCACAGAATATCATTTAAAAATACCTTCCCTCCATTAAGAACACCATTTTCACTATTAATCACAAAATAAAATGAAGATATCTCATGCATATGCAAGTATATTTTTCACATCTATAAAATTTGCACTTACAAAAAATGTTACATCTTTTTCTTTTGCACACCATTTTAGCTTTAAACATTTTAAGCACACATAAAAATCTCCATATGTTCACATGGAGTGACAGAACTGAATAACTCAAGTTGTTTCTTTGTCTTTATGATCATTGCACCACCCTTGTTTATTCTGAGTCTACTCTTTGAAGGCAGGTGCATGTGGCACCTTAGGGGATGAAGACACAACAGTGCTGGAAACAAGACGGAAACCTGCAAGCAGGAAATCACTCTCCAAACAAATGTACGCAGCTGAATCCACATCTATATGGCAGGTGACTCCATTAATTTTTAAGGAGAAGAAAGCATTCTTTATAGAAGAAATAATAAAATTCTACTAATTTGAAGCTTACATAGAAATTAAAAAATCTCAGCCATAATTGCAACAGTTGTTTAGGACATACACATAATAATTGGGGGGAAGCATACTTTGTCACTGTTTAGAATCGCTGGAGCATGGTGATAAAAGCAGACCCACTCTAAGTGGGTTTGATTCGTGATTTGAATTCTCTACAGACACCATACCCCTTATTTCCTATATCTTTAGAGATCCACGTACTCCCACTGCCAACTTTTGCTATACTACTGAGGGGAAGAAAAACATAAACACACAAACAATAAAATAACAATAAAGAACTAGAGATTGATGAAGGCTTTTCAACATAGGCTCCTATAACAGTCTGCTTTGAAAGTAAAAGGTGCAAAAATCTATAGTGTATTGTTCACTATATCACAGCACATTTCAGAAAAAATTGCCAGCACAACAATTATAATACCATAAACCATATCTACTTGAAACTTTGAGTTAAACAACCAGTTAGTTGTAAATAGCAATATTTAATTCAGCCTAAGAAATTATATTGAAAAGGAAATACATTAGCAGGTATTCCTATAGAGATAAAATTTTTTCCTAGACTCTTACATTAATAGGAGTTTTAATGTGTTTGGAATAGACTTCTAATATTTATCATCAGTGAGGAGATAGTGTAGAAACTTGGAAAATGCCTATGTCTTAAAGACCTTTAAATAAGGGTTAGTAAAATTCACCTAAGTTTATATTTTGCCTACAGGATGCTTGGAATTTTTTTTAATTGAAAGAAAAAAACGTGCCTCCAGGACAGAACCTACATTTTGCACCCAAAGGTAAAGGTAAGAGTTGGGTACAGTTGTCAGCCTGGGTTGTGGGTCAGGTTCTTGGTTGGGTGTAGGAGAGAGGCAACTGATCAGTGTATCTCTCACACATCAGTGTTTCTCTGAAACGGGGTAGATCGGACCTGCCGATACCTGTGGGTGACCGTGACCCAATGCATGTATGAACCTCATACCGAGACACGCGGGGAAAGAGAGACCGGGGCCACGTGGCTGATTCCTCCCATCTCAGGAAAAAGCCCAGTGGCTTGCCCAGCCAGGGTTTTTATCAGGGGCATTAGCACACATTTACATTGGATTGATTATACCTGGGATTAAGCAGAACAGGGGTAAGATTACTCATTAGCAGGGCATCAGGATGTAGATTCACGTCCAGTGGCAGACAGGACCAGATTAAAGTAATATGCAGGGCACAGCAAGCCAGAATTTTTTAAGATAAATCTTTGCCAAATTCCTATTAGAGAATTCCCATCCCACAGACATGATCCACACTTGTTCACATGGGAATCACACGGAGCTGTGCTCAAACGTGTAAATTCTCAGGACTGCGTGTTTACACGCGTGTGGAAATCACTGCCACATTTTTCTCCTCTTTCTCCCTCCCATCCCTCTCTCAAAAATAAGTAAATAAGACCTTTAAAAATATATATCATGCCTCCACCCTCCCCCTTGGTTCTGTCCATGTGTCCTCTATAGTGGTTCTATATGGAATAACAAAAGTACCCAAATTGCCAAAACAAACTAGGCAGGGGAAAAGAACATTGGAGGTATTATGCAACCTGATTTCAATTTTTGGAGGAGATTTCAATCTCCCTGGGCAACAGTAACAAAAGCAAAAATAAATAAATTGGACTACATCAAACTAAAAAGCTTTTGTGTTCAAAGAAAACCATCAACCAAGTAAAAATATAATCTGCTGAATGGGAGAAGACATTTGCAAATGACATATCTGAAAAAGAGTTAATACCCAAAATATATTAAAAACTCATGTAATTCAACATGAATATAACAAACAACTCAATTTAAAAAATGGACAGAGAACCTGAATAGGCACTTCTCCAAAGAGGACATCCAGATGGCCAACAGACACATGAAAAGATGCTCAACATCACTAGTTATCAAGGAAATGCAAATCTGAACCACAATGAGATATCACCTCATATCTGTCAGAATGGCTATTATCAAAAAATCAAGAAATAACAAGTGTTTGATAGGATGTGTACAAATAGTAACCCTCTTGCACTGTTCGTGGGAGTGTAAACTGGTATAACTAACATGGAAAACAGTATGGATGATCCTCAAAAAAATTAAAAATAGAACTAACTTAAGACCTAGCAATTATACTTCTGGGTATTTATCTGAAGAAAATGAAAACACTAATTTGAAAAGATATATGTACCCCTATGTTTATTGGAACATTATTTACAACAGCATAGATATGAACACAACCCAAGTGTCTGTTTAGTAGATAAATTGATAAAGGTATAATATATACATACAAGGGAATATTACTCATACAAGGGAATAAAAAACAATGACATCTTGTCATTTGTGACGACATGGATTGTGGCAGTGATTTCCACACGTGTGAAAACACGCAATCCTGAGAATTTACACGTTTTGAGCACAGCTCCGTGTGATTCCTGTGTGAGCAAGTGTGGATCATGTCTGTGGGATGGGAATTCTCTAATAGGAATTTGGCAAAGGTGTATCTTAAAAAATTCTGGCTTGCTGATCCTTGAATATTGCTTTCACCTGGTCGTGTCTGCCACAGGATCTGAATCAACATCTCAATGCCTTGCTATGAGTAATCCTACCTGTTCTGCTTAATCCCATGAATAATCAATCCAATGTAAATGTGTCTTAATGCCTCTAATAAAACCCCCGGCTGGGCAACCCACGAGGTCTTTCTCCCCAAGATGGGCGATGGTGGAGGAGACCCGTGGCCGCGGGATTTCTTCCCCCCGCGTGTCTTAGTGTGAGATTTATACACGCATTGGTTACAGTCAACCCCGGGTTCCGGAAGGTCCGATCTACCCCACGGCAATGGATGCGACTGGTGGGTATTATGCTAAGTGAAATAAGTCAGACAAATACCATATGATTTAACTTATATGTGGAATCTTAAAAACAAACTAATGAACAAACAAAACAAAACAGAAATAGACTCATAGATAGAGTGTAAACTGATGGTTGCCAGAGAGTAGGGGTGGGATAGATGAAAAGGTAAAGGGAAATGGAGGAACAACTTCCAGTTATAAAATAAAGAAGTCAAAGGGTATAATGTAAAGCACAGGGAATATAGTCAATAATATCGTAGCGACTTTGGACAGTGACAAATGGTTACTAGACTTATCGTGGTGGTCATATCATAAGGTATATCAACGTCAAATCACTATGCTGTACACCTGAAACTAATGTAACATTTATAATGTCAACTATACTTTATTTTAAAAATAAATAAATAAATTTAAAAATAAATAAATTAATTAAAAAAGGTGTTAGTTTGTTAAATAAGGTATTTGCCTGTTTGTCCAGAATGTCATAACTGACTTTATATTTAATTGCATTTGGTCTTAATCATTAGGCATTTTTCAAAATTATTTCCAGTTAGTCTTCTCATCCCTCATTTTTTTTCTGTTCAGTGCATCTACAGATGGCTCTCAACTTCCAATCACATATTTATTTGCACCTGAAAATAGGCACTGCACTGCCGACTCCACATTGATTCTTGCTCTTTTTCTCTTCATCTTTATGTCACTAAGATTATGTGCCTACTTTACCTGTTATACCAGATACTTCTACTTGTCCATATATGCCGTATCTGACAGAAGCTTTGTGGCTTAACATATGAGTAATTTTCATAAGTGGTCTGTGTTTAAAAATTGTATTCTTTGTTTTTTTATCAGTAATACATGGAATACATGTTTCATGAAAGCTAAGATGTCGATTTTATAAAGCATTAGTTTATCTTCTCTTAAGAGAGAGAACTTATTTCCAGTAAAAAGGATGCTGTTGATTGTAAAATGCATCAGATTTTCAAGATGTAAAAATGTGAAAAAAAATTTTAAATTTGATGAAAAGGTGTATATTTGACATGCTCATTTATTTTGTTATTCAAATATCCCAAATGATTCCAGTTTCTTTAAATTAGTAATTTTCATCAATATGTACAAATTGCTAACAAGTCAAATGCCGTTAACAGCTTTCTAACAGAAAAGTGTCCTGTCCTGCCACGTGCCATCCCGATTCTCAGCCCACGTCCTCAGCGAGAACCACACTAAGTCTTTTTAACTGGTCTATGCTCCTCACTGATATAACTTCTCTCTTTTAAATGTGTTTTATTTATTTTTAATTTAAGCATAATTGGTATGCAATCTTATATTGGTTGTACTAGTTTCAGGTGTGCAATACAATAATTTTACACTTTTGTATCTTACAATGTGATCATCCAACTAATTCTAGTAATCATGTGTCATTGTGTTAACTTAACACAATATTACTGACTATATTCCCTTTCCCCTTTTCATCCACTTCCCCATTCCCTCCCTTTTGGTAACCATCGCTTTTGGTAACCATCCCTTTGGCCTCTGTTTTTATTTATATTTTTAACTTTTTAAAAAGATTTTATGTATTTATTTTTAGAGAGAGGAGAAGGGAGGGAGAAAGAGAGGGAGAGAAGCATCAGTGTGCAATGTGCGAGAGATACATCCATCAGTTGCCCCTTGTGCACCCCCACCTGGGGGCCTGGCCCACAACCCAGGCCTGTGCCCTGACTAGAAATTGAACCAGTGACATTTCAGTTTGCAGTCCAGCACTTAATCCAATGAGCCACACCAGCCAGGGCTAGTCTCTGTTTTTAATGAGTCTGCTTTTGGTTTTAATTTTAATTAATCTATGATAAATAGGTAAAAATATACACTGGAGTAATGACAGGCTCTTCAATAAGTGGCGTTGGGAAAACTGGACAGATGCTTGCAAAAAAAATGAAACTGAACCACTCTCTTACACTATATAAAAATATAAACTCAATGTGGTTTAAGGACTTAAATTTAAGGACTGAAACCATAAAACTTCTAGCAGAAAACATAGGAAATAAACTATCTGACATCAATCTGAGTAAACATCTTTACAGACATGTACCCTGATGCAAAGGAAACAAAAGCACAAATAAACAAATAAGACTACATTAAATTAAAAAGGTTCTGCAAAAAGAAAAAGGACTCACAGGCATGGACAACAGTGTAGTGATTGCTTGTGGGAGGGGGATATAAAGAGACTAAGAGGAAATGGAAAAAACATAATAAAGATTAAATAAATAACAACAACAAAAAAAGAAATGAAATAAAGAGCTTCTGTACAGTGAAGGAAACCTCCAACCAGACAAGAAGACAACCTACTGACTATGAGAATATATTCACAAACGATATATCCAATAAGGGATTGATATCCAAAATATGTAAGAAATTTATACAATTTAATACCAAAAAATAAATAAACAATCTGATTAAAAAACAGGCAAAGAACCTGACTAGACACTTCTGTAAAGAGGACATACAAATGGCCGATAGACATAAAAAGATGCCCAATGTCTCTAGTCATCAGAGAGATGCAAATTAAAACCACCTCACACCAGCCAGAATGGCTACTGTCAAAAAGTCAACAAATAAGGTATTGGCAAGAATGTGGAGAAAAGGGAAATCTCGTGCACTATTGGTTGGACTGCAAACTGCTGCAGTCCCTATGGAAAGCAGTGTGAAGATTCCTCAAAAAACTAAAATTAGATATATTATATGACCCACCAATTCTACTTCTGGGGATATATTCAAAACAAATGAGAACACTAATTCAAAAAGATATATATATATATACTCCTATGGTCATTGTAGCATTATTTACAATAGCCAAAATATGGAAGGAATCTAAGTGTCTATTGATAGATGAATGTATAAAGAAGATGTGATACGTGTAGTAGAATATTACACAGCAATAAAAAGGGATTAGAATCTTGCCGTTTCCAACCTCTTGGATGGATCTAGAGATTGTTATGCTAAGTGAAATAAGCCAGGCAGAGAGAAACAAATGCTGTATGCTTTCACATATATGTAGAATCTAAAAATAAAATAAAAATATAGTTTTTTAACTCATCAACTTTAGATGTTTTCTATTAACTTACTGTTATGGTAGTTGAGCGTTTTAACTTTTACATGATTTCCACACTACCTCTTCCTTCATCTATTTCTTTAATATAATTTTTGTCATAATGTTTGTTAAGTCAATAGTCAATGTTTCCATCACTATGACTATGCAAATATTGTTTTGCTTCACCAAATTGTTTACTATGATTATATTTTTTTCTAGTAGGACACTGCTTTTTGTGGCAGAGGGCAGTAATAAATAATTCATTTTGCCTTGCTCTGTTTTTTATTTCTATCTATCATAATTCTCTAACCAGCTTTTTCAATATATCTTTCAAACCACCATCCGAATTTTTTCCTACTTCATCCTCCTGCTCCTTGGCTTGGCTTCTCTGTAGACAGAGTGCAGCATGTCATCTGAACATCTGAACGTCTCCCTTCACTACCCTCTTGAGTAGGAATTTCTGTTTCTCTTTCCTGGTTCACTTTTCTGTTATTGTTAAGAACAAACTGGAATAAAAGAATGCATAAAAGGTACTTTCTTAAAGAACTGTACTATGAAAATGTTCACATTATCCTCCTACTTGCTTGATAGGTTACTTACAGAATTTTAGATTAAAATCTATTCATCCTCAAACTTTGGAAGCCACGCTGTTTTGATCTCTATCACTTGTATGTCACATTTATTTCTTTGGAAGAATTTAAGATTATCTCTTATTAACCAGTATTCTGAAATCTCATAAGAAAATGCTTTAAAGTGGATTCTTATTCCTTTTGTTAGACCATTGGCAGGCTCATTTGATTTGGCGACTCATGTTTTTTCGTTCTGGGAAATTTTCTTCTACTATTTTTTTGATTACTTCTTTAACTCCCTTTCCCCTATTCCTGCTGGAACTTGTATTACATGTTTCTGCATTAATTTTATATTTAATCTTTTTTAAATGTTTATATTTTGTTTCTACTTCCTGGATAATTTTTAATATTTATTTTCTAATACCATTATTGATATTTTTTCATATTTTCATTAGAAATGTTTTAAATTTTTTTAGTGTCCCTTTTTTTTCTTTAATTCTTTCTCCAGAAAAACCTAATTTTGGTTTATGGATGCAATAGCATCCCTTACTTCTCTTTGGGCAATATTGTGTATATTCAATACTTTCTTATGTAGAGGTAGCCTTGTGTAATCCCTCCCCCTTTTTATAATAACAACTATATTGAGTTATAATCCAAAACACAGAATTCACCACTCTAAAGCATACAACTCAACAACTTTTAGTATGTTCACAGTGTTCTAACCAACACCACTACCTAATTTTAGGACATTTCATCACCTAAAAAGGAACTCCATAGCCATTAGCAGAAAATCCCCGTTTCCTTCTGCCTTCAGTCCCTGAAAACCACTTATTTACTTTCTGTGTGCATGAAATTGCTTACTCTGGATATTTCAGTTAATGGACTGCTCATATATACGTGGCCTCTTATGACTTGCTTCTTTACTTAGCATTACGTGTTCAAGGTGCAGCTTCATTGTTGTATGTGTCAGTATTTCATTCATTTTTCTGGCCGAATATTTCATTACATAAATGTACCACATTTTGTTTTTTAATTCACCAGTTGATATACATTTGGGTTTTCACTTCTTAGCTATCTGAGTGATGCTGCTATGAACAAGCATGTACAAGTTTTGGGATGGACATATAATTTCAAGTCTCTAGGGTATACACCTCGGAGTGGAATTGCTGGGTCATAACTCTAAGTTTAGCATGTTTAGGAAGTGAAGGTGTTTTCTGTAGTGGCTGCACCATTTTGAATTCCCACCAGCAATGCACACCATTTTAAAGTGGGGTTATTTGTATTTTAATGGTTGAGTTATAAGAATTCCCCATAGGTTCTGGATAACAGACTCTTATTAGATACTTGGTTTCCAATATGTTCTCTCAATCTCTGGATTGTCTTTTCACTTTCTTCATGGTGTCCTTTGAAGAACAATTTTTTTTTTTTTTGGTTTTGATGAAATCTGGTTCATCTAGTTTTTCTTTGGTTATTTCATATATGTTTTGAATGTCATATCTAAGAAACCATTGCTTTATTCCATGATCACTAGGATAATAGAACTCTTCTTCTAAGAGTTCTATTGTTTTAATTTATACATTTAGGTCTTTGATCTGTTTCAAGTTAATATTTGTGAATAATGAGAGGTAGGAATCAAAATTCATATTTTTTCATGTATATCCAGTTTCCCCAGTAAATTTATTCAAAAGACTATCTTTCCCTCTTTGAATTATTTTGGCAGCCTTTTCTAATATCAGTTGACTGTAGATATATGATTTTGTTCCTGGAATCTTAGTTTTGTTCTATTGATCTATGTTAATCCTTATGCCAGTGTAGCACAATATTACTTTAGGTTTATAGTGAGTTTTGAATTGGGAGTGTGAGTACCCTAACTTTGTTCTGTTTTGTAAAGATTGCTTTGGCTATTATAGGCTCCTGTATTTCCATATGAATTTTGAGACCACCTTATCAATTTCTACTGGAATTTTGCAGGAGAGTACACTGAATCTATAGATCAATCTATAGATTATTGCCATATTGACAATATTAAATTTTCCAACCAATAAATGAGCAGTCTATTCATTTAATTGTCTTCCTTAATTTCTTTCCATATTATTTTGTAGTTTTCAGTGTATAGTTTGACTTATTCTGTCAAATTTATTGTTAAGTATTTTTTTCTTTTTGATGTTATTGTAGATAAAATTGCTTAATTTCAATGTTATGTTTTTTAAGCATGTGAGTAACACAATGACAATATTGTTGTGCAAATATTAGTTTCTAAATTTCTGACTTCCTTAATATAGAAAACCAGAATGGGAGTGACTAAGTCAATGAGTATGCATCTCCAGTGGTTCCTACAGCTGGATGTATGCTAGCCAACATACACTACTATAAGATATGAGATATTTGGTAATGCAGTAACTGTCTAAAGAACATTATCCTTGAGTTTTTTCCAATACCTCTATTGATATTTTTTCATATTTTAGTTAGCAAAAGTTTAATTTATGAGGGAATTCATGAGGCTGAAGTTGGATCTCAAAAAATAAAGTAAATAAAGCATGGTGTGCTTGGAAGTAAAACTCATTTGTAACCAGGGCTAAGAATGTAGGTTTTATTTTGTTTTAAATTTTGTTTTAAATTAACTTCATAACAGACAATACATTCACCAGTGTTTTAGCTCCACTTCCCTGGAGGCAGATCCTGAGATGGGCATTCTTATATATCTAATTTAATCTAAAGTGCTCGCAGCTCTGGCTGGTGTGGCTCAGTTAGCTGGGCATCATCCCACAAGCTGAAAAGTCGCAGGCGGGATTCCCAGTCAGAGCACATGCCTGGGGTCAGTCCCCAGTCTGATGTTTCTCACATCTCTGCTTCTCTTCCTCTTGATCTCCCTCCCTTCCCCACACCTCTCTCTCTCTCTCTAAAAAAAAAAATAAAAGCACTTGCAGGAAAAGGAGAGTGAGAGGACAGAATGACGGGGTAGGATAGAATGACAGGGACCGCAGTCTGGCTTCAGTCTGATCCCATGGCATCTCTGGAGCAGAAACTACACTGAGTCCATCCCCCCACGTGAGGCAAGGAGGCAGCTTTCTGGAGCTCTGCCAGCTTTCCTTCATGGATGGCTTTTTCCCTTCTGAGATTACCAAGAATAGTAGTTTAATGGCTTCAATTTTCTTTGTAATTTGTGTTTTTACATTTATATCCAAATGATATTTATTTTCATGTATGGAGTTTGCCTAAAATTTTCCCTAACATTATTTATTGAATTACAAATCTTTGACATAATGATTTATAATTCAACCTTTACCACACATGAAATTCTCATATACAGTGAAGTCGATTTCTGGACTCTTAAAATGTCTTCTATTCATGAGTTAATACAGGCACTGCTTCTACTTACATGCTTTTACAATATAATTTAATACTTAGTAGGCCAGTCCCCCTTTGTCACTCTTTGTGTTCCCAATTTCTCTGGTTATTCTTGTTTATTTTTTACACAGGAACAAAAATTAAAATCAATCTGTCTAAAAAACAGTCTCCTTTTAATTTTTATTGGGACTGTGATATGTTTATAAATTAACTTAGAGTTGAAAATATTGTAATATTGAATCTTATGTGATCTGTTGAATGATCTTATTGAATCATGTGATCTGTCCTTTGTCTACATGTTATATTCTTGACTGTAGTAGCCTTTTAAAATTTTCTTTGTATAGCTCTTTCTCATTTAAAATTGTAGCCTTCAGCTGATAAAATATGGTTCTTGTTGTATATATAAAAGCCAATGATTTCTATTTGTTAATTATGTATCTATCATCTCCCTGAAATCTCTTTAGTACAAGTAGTTCTATTACATTTTCCAAGATGTCATTACGCCGTCTACAATGACACTCTACCATTTTTTATTTTAAACTGTAAATTTCTTCCCCGTTAATAAACATTGACTAGCTTCTGCAGAGAAATACTAAGTAGTTGTTATCCTAGTGGCCATCTTTGCCTTGATCTTGACTTTTATAGGCATGCTTTAGTGTTTTTATCAAGGATGATGGTCTCAGGCATTTAATTAGCTCCCCCTTTAAGTGCAGCCTGCAGAGCCAGGGGACCTTCTCACTGGACTTGCCCAAGGCTGTTCATCAGAAGTACTGGCCTTAACTACCTTTCTTTGACTTGTTTACTTTATCAGACATAGGGCTCACTGGGCCCCTGGGCTCCCCCTTCTCTGATGGGTAAAGATGCCTGTTTTCCTTGAAGATTTAGCACTGTCACTGTTCAGGCCAACTGGTCACGTGCTCACGGAGTGCTGCTTCCTCAGCCCTGGCTTCCCCATGCAGCTGAATACAGGGCCTTTCTGGAATCTGCCACCATTGACCCAGGTAATGTGAGGTCTGGCACCTGGAGCAGCTGCTGAGGGGGGACAATAATGAGACCTGAAAATGTGGGGTGATTTGCAGTTTTTGTGTTGAACTTGAATTATTGGGAAGCAGAAGATGGGAGGGGCCCGGGAGGTACATTTCCCTCTGTCCCCTCTTCCACAAGGACTCAAGGCAGCTTCGTGTGGCCTCTCTCAGGAGTCCTGTGTATGGAATGAATGCCTTGGTCACATGACCGGCTAGTTTCCTTGTCACTCTTGGGAAGCAGGGTTCAGCACTTCATTCTTCATGTTACAATGTTTCTCATTTTTCCTTACTGCACTTCCTTTCTTCTCGTCCTTGCAGCCCTACAAGGACTCCTCAAATAATACATTAGCACTTGTTTCAGGCTTTGCTTTCTCAGGGATCGGGGATAAAACACTTCTTTTAATGCATATCTATTCCTAAATCACATTTAAAGATATATGAGTTTGCTTGTTATTGTCTCAAATTCTCTCTTTTACCTAGGGAGATATGATTTAGTAATTCTAGAAATCAAAATATTTTTTCTTTGCAGTTCATCGGTGGCAAAATGATCTCTTCTGTCAGTCAAGGTTCTATCAGAGAAGCAGACCACCTGGAATAATGCAGAATAAGGAACTATAGGGATTTGACTTTAAGAAATTGCAGGGACTGGTAAGAACAGCACTGGTTTGCCTGAGGATACAAGGCAGGCTATTGGGAAGTAAGGAGGGAGTAATGTGAGGGGGAAGCATGAACAACTGGAAACCATAAGGAACCAGCTGAATCCTGCATTGGTCACTCACAGAACTGCCACTGGCCTCTCCCCCGCTCAAAGCCTTCAACTGCGCTTCCATGACAACCTGCTGAAGAAACTGTTGGTTTGTTTAAGACCCGCATTTTCACCAGGCCCAGAACTTTGAGCAAAGTTGAAGGAAAATATTTGGCAGTAGCTGGAGCAGCTCCAGGCTCTGCTGCTGCAACAAAGTGAGGTGTTAAGTTAGTGAAGCCGGCTCCAACCACAACCTGAGGTGCACTGAATTTCAGGCAGTAAACCCCATGGCTATTCCTTCATTCCTCCCTTCTAGATCTCATGCAAGTTTCTGTTGTGGCAGTTTTAACTAGAAACATTCAGGGAATTGAATCCTGGTGAATGTAACTTAGCTTATCCAGCTAATTCAATGCAGCACCAGCCTCACGTGTAACTGCAACATGGTAACCCTCTCCCCACAAAAGGATACAGCGTCCCATTTTTTATCTTTGGGTGATGTTTATCTTTCATCTATCTGAGGCACACATTCTGCCTGATAGCTTTTAACTTAAATATGGTGGTATAAACTTTACTGTTCACATATCTTATGTTAGATGATTAGAGGATGAGAGGAAGGAAGGAAAAATGAGTAATACACTCACAAATTTACTAATAACACAATAGGGAAAGAATATTTACAATGATTACAGTCCTCACTCTTGTGAATGGTTACACCACTATAGTTGTTACTTATAACAACTCCACAAACTACTTATTCCAAATACACTTTGCCCTCAGCAAGCATCTCAGTTGATGAGGTTTCCTATCTAATGGCGTGACCAAAATCTTCATTCCTGAATGGTCTGGGCCATTAAGCAGTCCTTTCCATTGGGTTTAGCTCTTTGTTGACTTTAATTATAGGTCATTATAGCATTATTAGGTGCCCTGGAGGATCTCCTGTATTCCTTATCTCCATTGTGCTGTAGCAACCAATTTCCTCTTGGTTGTCATGAGAGCTAAACCACCCCAGCCAATACTATAGCCTTATGCTTTGCCTGTTGATTTATTAACATAGAAGCCTAAAGTTGCCATGTGCCAATTTTAACTTCCAGTTTAATGGAATTATTGCTGTGTCTTCTGGTAGAAAAATTCCTCCTTTCAGAGCTAAGGCTTCTAGACCAGCAGAACCCAAATTTGTGGAGATAAGAAACAGAAATATTGTTAATTTATTACTAAAAGTAAAGTGACAGACATTAATCTCATTTCCTTCTTTTGGTTCCTGGACCCATGAATCTCGGCTCTTGGAGAAACAGCATCGCATACTGATCATGAATTGAGAGCATATTCTGTACCTTGAGGACATTGTTCCCGCACTGTAAGGTGTTGCCATCATATGGGTTCTCAATTGTCTTCAAAAGGTCATTCCATTGTTCTGTTGTGCCAGCTGCTCCAGAGACATGTTAAGACAGGGAATACCAAGACCATGAACATACTGCTGCACTTCATTTTCTATAAGATTAGTTCCTTGGTTAGAAATGATGCTGTGAAAAATTCTCTGACGGTCATTGAAACATTCTGTGAGTCCACAGATGGTAGTTTTGGCAGAAGCATTGCACACAGGGAAGGCAAGTCCATTGTCATTGTCTATTCCAGTTAGAACAAAACACTGCTCTTTCCACGATGGACGCAATCCAGTTTAATTAACCTACTACCAAGAGCTGGCTGGTTCTTTTGTAGAATTGGTGTCATATCAGGGGCTCAACATTAGACTGTGCTTTAGGAAAACTGTTCAGCTGTTGGCTGGAGCCAGAGGGGTCTTAGTGAGTGGAAGTCACGCTGCTTCAGTCATGTATAACCTCCCTACTTGCTTCCATGGCTACCTTCTTCATGAACCTATTGAGCAATGAATTAAGAGGCTAGAGAGGGATGTTGATTAATGTCCTCAGACGAGGTCATCTTCCACCTGATATTAGAATTTCCTCTGATGAGGAAGCCTTCACATGAGATACAAATATCTTCACACATGTTGCTACTCAGAGAGATTTTCCAAAAGTTTTCTTACCAAGTCTCCGACTGTCCATGTAAACTGTTAGTTGCAGCTCATGAATGGGTACAAATCTTTATATCTGGCTATCCCCTATGCCAGGCACAGCAAACCCTTAGGTACTCTGCTTAAAGTTGGCCTTTCAAAGGGACTTCCCTTCATCAGTGTCCTTCAGAGCTGCCCTGGGTGGGGTCCTGGTGCTGCAGCTGTCCACTTCCAGGTGATGGCTGGGTATTATGCAGAATCATCTGCATACTAAGATTGAATTTTTCTTCTTCAATTTGACCATCTTTTTACATCTTTATTAGCAATTCTGGTTTTCTCTTTTTAATTGGCTGTTCACATCCATTGTCTACTTTTGTATTGCTGACCTCTGAATAGTGGTTGTTTCACGTGTTCATCTTGATCCTCCTTTTTCTTGCTAATGGTTTAAAGAAGTGTTTAATACCCTAGTTGTCACAATCTTTATGAATGAAAGATTAGAATGTTTTCTTTGCAATTAAATAAGTTTTTCTTCGATTGTCATTACATTGCAGGGGTGGGTGTGTGGAGGAGGGTTGCCTGCTTATTTCATGTTGGCAAGCAAGATTTCCTGGGAATCTGCATGGATGGGCAGGCAGCCCTGCGGGGTTCCTGGATGCAGAGGTAAATGGGGCGTTATTCTAGGTGTGAGTATCTGCAGACCCCACAGTGTAGACTATTTGACTCCCTAGTGGATCTGACTTTCTTTTTTCTCTTCAGTGTGTTATCGAAGGTCTTAGCTATTTTTTTATTGCTGTCCTCAATACCCATTATGAGTCTCTCCCCATAAAGATCATCCACTGTCTTGAGAAAACAGCTCTTAGGTTTTATCCTGCGCCTGGGTTCTACCCTTGCTGCCAGTTGGGATCCTATTCTGTACACACGGAAGGCTGAAAGGGGCAGAGTGGGTCTACTGACTCAGCTGTGCTGAAACCAGTTCTCCAGTTAATTACGCTATGATTGATCCTGCTGTTTGCATTTATTGACTTTGAGCAGGGAGCTTTCCTATGACCCCCTGTGGAAGAACCTGGACAAACATCCCATATCTGATGCTCAATATAATAGTTTATGAGAATCAAGAGAGTTTTATTTAAATAAATGTAGTATTAAAGCAAATCCCAGAGAAAAATTACTCTGGACCAGGTACATTTCTATACGATTAGAGAGGATATTTAGTATAACTTAGGGCAAATTATATAACCTTTGTGTTTCTTAGGCTGACTTTTTATAGAGTTGATACTGTTGATGTGAAATTAAAAGTGACTAGAATCATGTCCAGCATACATGTTTATACAGATGCAACATTGAAATTAAAAATAATGTTTACATTTTTTTTGAAAGAACCTCAACTTACAGAAAAGTTAAAATACAATAACAAACAACTTTTCCTTTGAACCACTTGAGAATTATTTGCCACTCTAGGCCTCCAAATAGGGCACATTTCCTGCAAACAAGTACATTGCCCCATATAATCACAGTACCACCATCAATATTAAGATATTAACCTGATACTTTACATATAATCCTCAGACTACAGTCAACCTATTATTATCACAATAATTTTCCTTAGAGTGAAAGTGTACATTTCAGAATTACATGGGCATTTAGCTATCATGCTTCCTTCAGTCTGGACCATTTCATTGGTCTTTCCTTGGTTTTCATGACCTTAATTAACAAGTTTGAAAATTGCAGGAGCCTTATCTTGCAGAATGTCACTCAGTTTGGTTTTACCTGATGTTTCCTCATGATTAGATTAAGGTTATACATCTTGGGAAAAATATCACAAAAGCGATGCCACATTCTCATCATTGCATCTTGTGAGGCGGTGCAAACTTTGATTTGTCCCATTACTCATAACGTTCCCTTGATCCCTGATTCACATAATGTTTGCCAGGATCTCCCTTTAAAAGTAACTTCTTTTAAACTTTGTAATCAATGAATATTTTGGGGAAATGCCTTGTGAAGCAAGATAAATATCCTTTTTCTCAAAAGCTTTTTGGTTTATTCATTCATCAGAATCAACTGTGATTTCCTATTTTTTTTTTATTCAATAGGTTATCCACTAGTATCATTATTTGATATGGGTAGTATTGAAAATCTGACCATTGGGAGCTCTTTGAAGCTGATTCTTGTGCATTTTTCGACATGACTCTTAGAGCCCGTCATCACTTTTGGAACAACAAAATGTTTTAGGCCCATCTGTACTTTTCCTGCCCCAGTCCTGGAACGAGACATTTCTCCTAGGAGCCCTGGTTCCTTTACATGAATAATGACATTTGAAACCAAGATCCGATGCTAGCTATGCTCTATTTGGGGGGATTCTAAGTAGAGAGAGCTAAGAAATATGTGTAGGTGTCCTATACAAATATATTTATTTCTACTTCTACTTCTAGAAATTGAAAACCAGTAGTTCACTGACACCCCTGATTCCAGACCAATGTTACAGGGCTCAATATAACTTTCCCTTTTCATACTTATGATCCGACAGTCAGAGGTTTGGTTAAATCTATTACGTTAGCATTTCCTTTGTAACCCCTGCCCCGTGCAGGTGCCTGCCCTATCCCACTGGCCCTGACAACCCGTTTGGACACCCTCCTTTTCCTCCTCTCCCTTCAAACCCCGTGCTGCCCTGTGTCACTGTACAAGAGCCCTTCTCACCCCTCTGGGGCCCGAAACTCAGTCTGGGGCAATTTCCCACCTCGTCTGGATCCCCCCTCATCTCATTTGGGCTTTGATTTCCCACACAGGGCCTCTGCCCCAACTCCTGTCACACGTAGACCCACCTAAAGGCTTTTGTACCGAATTGTCCAGGAGAGAAAAGGAAAGAGAAGGTGCAGCTCCTGAGAGGGCTTTGGCCAAAAGAAACATATGTGGGAGTTGTCAGCGAATAGCATGTTTATGGGTGAAATCATTCCCTTCTTATAGCTTGTGGTAACACATCTACCCTCACATAACCATCGGCTCCCTGGTCCTCACACCCCAGGGCCTTTAACTTGTTAGAAACGTCCACGAACCTGCCAAGTTTCAGCTCTAGTTTCATTGACTTCTTCTTTCTTATACCTGGGGATTTCCTTTGTTTTCATTTTGAATTTGACTCTGCATTTAAAATTTTGGTTATAATGTATCCAGCCTATCTATGAGTTTGTAATGAGTAAAATGTTTATTTGTATCAGTTTGGCCCACCATGTTGCCAGACATCCCTTTGATGCAATTTTTAAACATTTTTTCTGTCAGATTTACGTGATTACTTTCTAAATGACATCTATCAAAGGATGGAAATAAAGGATGACAGATGTTTCTATTTAGAATTATCAAAAATGTTTCCAGCAAGTACTATATTTAGTTTCATTATCAAAAAAGGAATTGAGCTTGAAGCCTTATCTCTTAAATGGAACAACATGGTATAATAGGTTAATGGCACACCCCTAATTACAGTTTATAAATCAGCATAGAATAATATTGTGAAATTTTAAAATATCATGGAAGCGTCCACCTTTACATCCAGGCTCTTATCCAGGCAGAGTCCCATGGGCAAGAGGAACGAGAGCAGAGAGAGACATTGCATTTTCGATGATTAAGTTTCAAAATCCATGGTGTAAACTTAAGGGAGGAAGAGATGCAGCTTTATGATATCTGCTCACCCCTCCTAACTGAATGGAGGCATGTCTCTCTATAACCGGGTCTTTGAAAGGTGACAGCTACTGAAAGTGGTTATTGAGTCCGAAATGTGAACCCATTGCCTGTCTGCCTGAGTGATCACCACCCTGCATTAGAGTATGCCACATGGTGACCAAGTCAGTCCCTGCTGACCCGCCGGTCTCATGCACAGGAATGCTGAACTTTGTCTGTGCTGACGACGTCTGCCATTGTCCTTTCTGATGCTGTGTCATGAAGACAACATCAATTCCTCTTTTAATGATCTGAGACCACTTACAGACCAGCCTTTACCTTCACATCAGAGTGTGAAGTCAAACTCCCACGGACATTTGCTCAGGTTGCACACTACACAAGGAGCCACACGTATGGGCATACTGGGCACCTGGTAGATGTCTTATTAGTTGGGAAAATGTTTGCATTTTTATCATAACGATGCTGTCTCCACATATAAGTGATATGTATATTTCTTATAATGATCTTACAGCAGATGGCAGTAGAGTATATTCTTCTAACGAATTCAGCATATTATAATAATTTTCTGACAAATGAAAGTAAAGTAACTATTTCTAACAGAATTTATATATTTTTTCCTAGAGAAACACACCTAGTAATTGAAATACCTTTTTGATAAAACAATATTTCAATAAGGAGCCTCTGCTGCTTTTCCCACTGATGTTCTGAATGGTATCTTAAAATAATAAATTAATAAACCCTTTTGGTAAGAGTATACTGCCTAATAAGATATATTTTTCAGTTAATATTATCTGCCATTTATTTACTCTTAAGTCCTTATTTAAAATTCACAAGTGCCTCCATGTAATATACATCAATATGAAATAATCTAATACATTAGCCATTAATAATCCACAAATTTGGCATTAGCTGGTTATAAATTAAGGAGGGCAAAATGATGCTTAGTTAATTATATTACAGAAATTATTTATTTTTAATATGGAAATTTAATCAATATCAAAGTTAATTTGTTAAAATTTAGCAGCTTAATATTGGGTTGGCCAAAAAGTTCGTTTAGTTTTTTCCATAAAATAAAAGACACATTTTTCATTTTCACCAATAACTTTATTGATTTGTATATTTTGAGTATGTTAGTTATCTCTTGCTATTGGCTTCTAGTGGGTAGACGCCAGGGGCGCTGCTAAACATCTTCCAATGTATAAGACAGCACCACAGCAAAGAATTATTTGTACAAAATATCAATAGTACCAAGAAACTTCACAAACCACTTTTGACGTGTTTGATCAGTCACAGCACCTTCTCCCTACATTACACAATTTTTTTTTGCATTTCAGTTGCATTTTTACTTTTCTTGAACTAATAAAGCATAATACACTGAAAATGTTGCATATTTTCTTCCATCTTCAATATTAAAATGGTTGGACAAAAATTCACCAATTTGATCAGTATTTTTTAATGCATGCTGATATGACAGCTGTCACAATATAATCCAACAAAATTATTTTGAATAAAGTTAAAGACAACTAAGCACTACAAGAACCATCACATAGAAAAAACCAACAAACTTTCTGGCCAACCCAATATATACATTTTACTTTAAAAGCTACTAGTTCTAAGACAAAATACTATCTCCTCATTAAAAAGTGCTTTACAGACTTCTGGTCAAGATGGAGGCATAGATAAGCATGCCTTGCCTCCTCGCGCAACTACAGAAAAATTACAACTAGACTGCAAAACAAATATCACCCAGAAATGTCAGAAAATTGACCTGTATGGAAACCCAACAACCAAGGATTTATTGAACATACATTCATCCAGATGGTTAGGAGGAATGGAGACATGGAGATGTGAGGAGAGGTGGAGAAACTAGGTGAGGCTCAGAAAGGCAAATGGGCAGTCCCACATCCTTGTGTGGTGGATAAAAATCAGTAGGGATACCTCAGGAATGAGGGTTCCCAGCCCTAGACCAGACCATATCCCAGGTTTCCAGTGCTAGGAAGTTAAGTCCTCAGAAGTCTGGCTGTAAAAACTAGTTGGGGTTGTGGCAGTGGAAGAAATCATGGGCCTACAACAGACTTAAGACTTATGCAGACCCACTCCCTCTGGGATTCAGCACCAGGGGAACAGCTGGAAGGGCAACAGCTGGAAGGGCACCAGTGGCATATGGGGAGAAAGTGATGACTGGCATCAGGGCGAGTGCCAGGAGACAGCTTTCTTCCAGGAAAGAATCCATAGGTCAGGCAGGGCATTGTCCCCTCTCCGAACACTGCCATACCCAGAGCCACAGAGTGGTGACATGGCTTGCCTTTCCCAGTCTATTACCTAAAGCTCTGCCCCTTACAACTTAACAGGTACACTTTTCGACAGTAGGCCAAGATACTAAGACAGGGAGTCAAAGCACCTCTACTTAATACACAGAAACAAACACAGAGAGGTTCCAAAATGAGGAGACAAATAAATATGGTCCAAATAAAAACACAGAATAAAACTGCAGAAAAAGAACTAAATGAAATGGAGATAAGCAAACTATCAGTTTCAGAGTTTAAAACACTGGTTATCAGGATGCTCCAGGAACTCATTGGGTACTTCAACAACATAAGAAAGACCCAGGCAGAAATGAAGTTTATATTAAGTGAAATAAAGAAAAATCTACAGGGAATCAACAGTGGAGATGATAAAGCCAAGAATCAAATCAATGATGTGGAACATAAGGAAGAAAAAAACATTCAATCAGAACAGCAAGAAGAAAAAAGAATTAAAAAAAAACAAAAACAAAAACAAAGATTGGCTAAGGAGCCTCCGGGACGTCTTAAACCTCTGAACATCCAAATCATAGTGTTGCGGGAAAATGAAGCGACCAAACTCCTGATGAGAGGTATGAGTCACAGACCCTTTATTACGCATGCGGACCCTAGGGAGAAATCTACAAATCCAGGGCCCCGAATAAGGGAAGGGACTGGCTTATATATGTTCAGGCAGTGACGAGAAACTATGTGGCAGAAGATTACAGGAGCCAGGAGCGGAAGTCAGGTCTAGCTTTCCTTATTTGGGAGACAAAGGAAAAAGCACATGAGCCTGGGACTTCCTGCCTACGTGATGAGACTCACGCCTTGCTTACGTGGCAAGACTTCCTGCCTACGTGGGCCTAGTGGCAAGCAAGGGTTACAGAAGCTTGATGCAGCAGTTAAATCTAGCTATCTTATTTGGTAAAAACAAAGCACAGAATGTTACATGATTCAAGCTAAACACAAGTTCTACAATCAAGGACAAAGCACAAGGGGCTAAATACGCAAGTTGCAAAGTACAGAGACAAAACATGGGAGCTTACAAAATACTGAGTCATAAACATAGAGGTTGTCTGCCCTTCTCACCCCGCCTCTCCTGCAGGCGGGAGGTGTTTCTGCGGGGGGGCTGGAGCCTGCCTGCCGCGGGGATGGAGCCTGCCTGCCGCGGCTCCTAGCTGCTCCGGGCAGGGGCTGGTCTCTCAGAGTCCCACTCTGCAGACTGGGAGGTGTTTCTGAGGTTCAGTAACACGGAGGTTACCTGTTACAATAGGACTGCCAGAAGGAGAAGAAGAAGAACAAGGAATTGAAAACTTATTTGAAAAAATAATGAAAGAAAACTTCCCTAATTTGGTGAAAGAAATAGACATACAAGTCCAGGAAGCACAGAGATCCCAAACAAAATGGACCCAAAGAAGAACACACATAATAATTAAAATGTCAAAGGTTAAAGATAAAGAGATAATCTTAAAAGAAGCGAGAGGAAAGCAGAGAGTTACCTACAAAGGCGTTCCCATAAGACTGTCAGTTCTCTCAAAAAAAGTATTGAAAGTCATAAAAGTCAGGGACGTACAACCTAGATTACTCTATTCATCAAAGCTCTCATTTAGAATTAAAGGGCAGATAAAGTGCTTCCCAGAGAAGATAAAACTAAAGCAGTTCATCATCACCAAGTCATTATTATATGAAATGTGAATGGGACATATATACAAAAAAGATCAAAATTATGAAAATTAAAATGGCAATAAATTCACAACTATCAACAATTGAATCTAAAAAATGATCTAAGCAAACAAGCAGAGCAGGAACAGAATCAGAGATATGATGTGGAGGGCTATCAGCTGGGAGAGGAAAGGGGGAAATGGGCAAAAAAGTATAGGGATTAAGAGGTACAAGTTGGGCCCTGGCTGGTATGGATTAGGTGCCAGCCTGTGAACCAAAGGGTTGCCAGTTCCAGCACATTCCAGCGCATTCTCAGTCAGAGCACATGCCTGGGTTGTGGGCCAGGTTCCCAGGTGGAGGAGGCACGTGAGAGGCAATCACACATTGATGTTTCTTTCCCCATCTTTCTCCCTCCCTTCCGCTCTCTCTCAAAATAAATAAATACAATCTTTTTTTAAAAAAAAGTACAAATTGGTAGGTACACAATAGGGGGATGTTAAAGACAGTATAGGAAGTGGAGTAGCCAAAGAACTTAGATGTATAACCCATGAACATGACTAATGGAGGGATTGCTGTTAGGAATGGGGATATCTAGTATAGAGAGGGGTAAAGGGAGAAAATTGGGACAACTGTAATAGCATAATTAATAACATGTATTTAAAAATACTTTACAGTATTGAAAGAATAGTATGGCTTTTCTGTGCAGTCCACAGACCAACAAGATTGGAATCCTGGGAGGTTGTTAGAAATGCAGAAACTTAGTCCCTGAAATGTAAATTGCGTTTTAATAAGATTCCGTGTGATTTGTGTGCATATTAGTGTTTGAGAAACATTGTTCCTGATAGCATATATAATTTGAACAATTACACAAAAATAAAATACTACAATAGTATAAAATTTACAGTTGACACTTAACAATGAACATAGTAAAAGTATATTATTGATGGGACATTGATATATATATATAAATATATGTATATGTATATACATATATGTATATGCATGGAATTTAAAAAATTGCCATTGTTTTCTAAAATGTGATATGACTCCTGTTGAAATATTGCAATATATTTCCAAGAATCATTTAAAATACAGATTTCTAAATACTTGGTTTTGTAGCTATTTGACTTTTCCACTATCATTTCTCATTGTAGAATGTTGCATCTAAAAACTACAGATGCAACAAGGAAAATGAGGAGGAAAAAGTTTCTAGGTAGTCACTTTTTCCAGAAAAATGAAGATACTTGAAAAGTAAGCATCAAAACTGCCACAAAGAATGTTGTTTTATGAAATGAGAGAAAATTTTTAATGATAATTATATGCTAATCATTTGGCCCTTAATTACCAATTTTATTTTTCCTTAAATTATTTATTTTGTATAATTTATATGAAATGAACTTGCTGTTTTTATTGTAAAACAAATAATACACTCCTCTAAAACTTCTCTGCTCAGTAAAGAATACTCTCTTTTTACCTTCACATGGAGACATGACAGACACTAGGAAGGCCCTGGGAGAACTGGTCGGACACAGTTGGGAAGAGAGAGATGCTCAACACAGCCACGGCCAGCCTAGAGGGACCAGCTTCCTGTCTCTGTCCGGGCTAAGATAGTTGTAGCCCCACCCCATTCAAAAGACTTTATATAATTCATGAGTTTACGCTATGATGACTACATTTTACTGCTTTGGGACTGTTAATGCCATAGTTTCTAAGACAGTCACTTTGTTTCTCTGTGGTGTCCCTCCTTTCTATGATTAATCTCAGTGGTGGAGGTGGACAAAGTGGGGGAGGGGGCATCTGTAACAGCGGCAACAATAAAAAATAAAGTGCGTGTGTGTGTGTGTGTGTGTGTGTGTGTGTGTGTGTATCCAGAAGGCAGGTATCCAGCCATGTAATGTGAAAAAGAGACATTTATTGAAGAAGATACAAGATGCAAGAAACATTGTCCATAGGACAATGACTCCTTAGTCCCCTTCCAAGTAGGCACCTTGGGACCTCACACAGTTCTCCCAATAGCCAACAGCTGCCCTGTTGAATTTTCCTGAATCTCATCAACAGTCTGAAATCTCTTCCCTTTCAAAGGTGATTTTAGTTTAGGGAAAAAAACAGAAGTTGCAGGGCACCAAATCCAAGTTGTAGAGGGCCTGAGTCACCTGGGTGATTTGATGTTTCACCAAAAAACTCTGTGCAAGACATGATGCATGAGCAGGTACGTTGCTGTGATGAAACTGCCAATCACCAGCTGCCCATAGCTATGGCCTTCTGAATCATCTGAATAGTTTCCGCTGAGGAATTTTCAAGCTTCACGCAAAATTTGGTGCAGATTCATTGCTCTGCTTGCTCAGTCATTTTGAATGTGATGACCACAGAGTACACATGCTCACTCAATGGCATCCACCACCTTCAATGACTAGTAGTGAAGTCATCATTGTTCACACATATGCATTCTAGTCCACACACGTGCATTCCAGTCCACGGTCCTCTGCTGCCAGGTTACACTGATGTCACACAAACAGTTCTCATTATATTAACAATGGCTGAACTTTTTACATATATACGTATATATATATATATATACGTATATATATATACGTATATATATATGACTTTTACATATATACGTATATATATGTATATATGACTTTTTATATATACGTATATATATATGACTTTTACATATATACGTATATATATGTATATATGACTTTTTACATATATACATATGGAGAGAGAGAGAGCGAGAACTGACAGACAAATTAAACCCTTAGGTCGGTTAAATGCTTCCTACCCTTGTTTATTCACAAGGACCAGAAAAATATGAATTCTAAAGAGATTAGAATCTTACCAGAAGAATTTCACCATGATAACAAAATTCACTTTAAACTTAAAAAAATTTCACTTACAAAAATCAGTTTTTCTGAAACCAACTACATAAAACAACATTCTAATTAATTTCAGCCACCACTTAAATCGCTAATATGGGGTGTGTGTGTGTGCACTTGCTTGCTTGCTTCCTTTGTTTTTTGTTTGTTTGTTTTTTTTAGTTTTATTATATGAACTTGATTCTTGAGGTACTAGATCATTTTTTTTTCTCCAAGTGCTTTTGAAAATCATGCTGAGCATTTTAATGTCAGCTTGCACATTAAAAAAAAAGTTTGCATATAGCCTCTCTTAGGCTCACTAAGAAAAATGAACAAAATGAGAAAGGGCTTTCAGAAAACCCTAGTAAGTGGAGTGCAAATTTATCACACAGGGAACCTGCTTCACTGGAAGGCAGCGATATACGTCCATTGGTCAGTCTCATTCACATGAGAAAACTCCATTACTTGCTGTGAGCAAGAAAAAGGTTACCTGACCCAACTGGAGAGTATTAGCTTTTTTGTTCAGCTTTGAAAAAATTGCTTTGCCACTTAGGTCAGCATCATGATGTAAATCTTAATGAAAGTTTCTGAGACATGAGAGTAAATCAAGCTGTTTGGCCACCCTGATGCTCTCTTAATCTGCTTTCTCTTGCTGTATTTCCTTCAGTAAGGTTTAGGGAGCACAGGTCTCAGTGGAGACCCACTGCAGAGTAGGTGTCACTCCACCCAGTCATCATGGCCCTTTCAGCACACAAGGCGGAGGATCCCCGAGATTCATACACTAGTTCTCTTTCTTGGTGGAATACAATTTTTTGAAAATCAAGTTTTCCTTTCATTTCACTTGAGATTTTTTTAAATTGTCTTTTAGTTGGTATCCTATGTCTCTATTGCACATGAGTAATTGAATGAAATTGTTATTATTAAATAAATGTTATCTGGATTAGTTTAATTATTTATTTTAATGGATTAATAGGAGTCATAAAGATACTAAACAAACTAATTAGATTGTCCAATTCCTATGATCTTTATAGACATAGCTATTGAATTAGACTCTGCTTTTTATTAGAAAAATGAATTATTTTAAAACACAATAGGGCACTTAGACAATCTAGGTGAAACCAAGCAAGCTTGCAAAGAATGCAATGTTTAGAATCATTTTTTCATTCATTCAATCATATGCAGGGTCTGGCACAGATAATACACCTTTTTATTGCATAAAGATCTTTTATTACAAAACCATAAGCATGTAATTCTATAACAGAACAATATCACACTCAAGCACACCATAGGACATTTTAGGTGAAATGTTCCAATTGCTGTCCACCTCGTGTGAGACATTCATGTGCCCTGCCAACTGCACTCAGTGGCGTCACTTCTGCCAGATCCTGTATATTTGACGACTACCTACTGAAAGTCCACTCAGTTATTATGAGTATGTCATCCTTTCCTTCCTACTGGGAATAATGCAGTGAGGAAGACATATAGGTTCCTTACTTTGATGGAAATTATGTGAGAGAGGGGGAGAAAGAAAAGAAATACATCGATCACTTTAGTCAGTGGTAAATGCCCTAACAAAATAAAATGGGGTTATATGAAGGGATGACATTGGGAGGAGATGCAAAATTTAATTGGGTGGTCAGAGAAAGCCACATGCAGGATGTGGTACGTCGACTCAGGCATGAACGACAAAAAGTAACCTGCCGTAGAACTGTCCTGGGGTAGAGAACTTGAGGCAGAGGGTATTGCAAGTGTGAAGCTTTAAGGTAAGAATGAACTTGGAGGAAGACCAATGGGACTGGAGCCCCACAGATAAGAAGGAAAGTTCTAGCAGACAAACTTGAATGGTTAGGCAGATTATATAGGGCCATGAGAAGGGGTTAGATTTCTGAGAGCAATGGGGAGCCAGTGCACAGATTTCAGCAGGTGCGTGACATGCTCTAGTGCATATTAGTAAAAGGTCATTTTGGAGGGATTCCAAGAGTAAAGAGCACGAAACGAGACATCAGGAGGTTACTGGGGCAACCCAAGTGACGGACAGCAATGGCTCTAACAGTGGAGATGAGGGAGGTAGACTACTTGGGGATATATTTTGAAATGAAAATTGTAGTGTAAATGGATTGAGAGTCTCCAGTCCAGTCCAAAAAAACCTTTCTGACATATTAATGAATCAATTATTTGGCTAAAAGTATCAGTAAAAATATAATTACCTGATGTAAGCATTTTAAAAACAGGAAAACCTCATCTTGAATCTTAATAATATGACACACATAGAGAGTTAAGGGAAAGAATGGCAACCTAAGATCAGTGGTCTAATTTATATTTAATTTTAGGATATCATCAGATAAATATGATCTTTTAGAAGTATACATAAATGTTTTAGATGTCAATTAAATTCTCACTTAAAGATATTTTTTTCAAAAATATGTCTATCAAAATGTGAATGGAACAGCATAAAATGTAAACACACTAAAAAGGTACTCCTGAGAAGTTAGTGTAAGCAAAATCATACTGTACACCTTAGGGAGTGTGTGTTTATTCAATGATCTCAAACATTTTAGAGTTACTGTGAAAGTACAAGACTTTCCACCAGCTATTTCTCAAATTAATTAGGCTTTTGATGGCAGGGCTACTGGGCCATAGCTGAGGTGGGGTTTGGGGCATGGGAAGAATGCTAGGGCCATCCCGAGAGCATCAAGGCAGGAGTGTCAGGACATGCTGAGTGGCTCCCGCAGTCCTCTCCCCGCAATCCCTAATGCTCAGTCAGCTATGTGGCAACATCAACACCTGTGCAAATACAAACACAATGTTTTGCTGCTTTCTGCAAAAACCTCGTGAATGGCAATGGGGTTTTGACAAGGTGATAAACAAGGATGTATAAAGAAGATAATGGAATGTTATGCATTGAGGGAAAATATTTTAGGTAGAAAGAAAAAATGGCAAGATGGAGGAAAATTGGTAAAAGTAAGCATTGCTAATTTGTAATAGATATTCAATGTTTCATTTGAAAACTTCATGTGGTGTTAGTCATATAGCAACAGGCCCTGCAGCTAGCTCTATTGGGGGTTTAGTCATAAATTCTGGGGACAGCATTCTAAATCCTCTTACCTCAACTCATAACAACAAACCTCTCTTTTCTTTTCCTTTGGGTTCTAGAGAAGTGTACTTACTCTTTCCAAATGAATTTCAGAGTTAACAGTGTATATTAGTTCACCAGGGCTGCCATAACAAAATGCCACAGACTGAGTGGCTTCTACAACAGGAATTTATTTTCTCACAGTCCTGGAAGCTAGAAACCCAAGATCAAGGTCTATATTCTACTGAGGTTTCTCCTTAACTGGTGGATGGCTGAAATTTTAGGACGCTGGCTGTCCTCACACGGCCTTTCCTCTGTGCGCGTGCATCCTTGGTGTCTTTGTGTGTCCACATGTTCTCTTCTTATAAGGACACTAGTCAGTTTAGATTAGGATCCACCCTAATGGTCTCTTCTTAATTTAACCATTTCTTTAAAGACCTTAACCCCACATTTGGTTACATTCTAAGGTACTGGGTGTTAGGTCTTCCACATATGAGTTTGGAAAGACAGAATTCATCCCATAATACAGTGACACAGTTATATTCTATAATAGTATGCTGAAGTTTATTTTCATTTATTAAATTATAGAACACAAGACAATTTGCAGTCAAAGTATATCATTGTTTAATAAATTGATTCTAGAAAAAAATTTGATTTTGTCTGAAAGTTATAATTAACAAAACTTTCTAAGAGGTTTTCAGTTTCCTCTTGGAATACAGCATAGTTTTGACTCATCTCATTTTTTTTTTCTTCTGGAAACCCCACAGAACAAACAAATAAAAAATCATAATCTATATTTTTAACAAATCAAGATGAGAGAGAGAAAGTACTTGCAAACTCAAAATCATTGCAAGGGCTTCAAAGGCAGCTGAGCTGACCTGAGAAGCAGGCCCATGTGGGAGGCTGTCACAGAGCTGTGGGGAAGCAAGTGCAGAGGGGCCCTGCTATAGTGAATCTCAGACTCATAAGTTTACAGCAAATAGTCATCCAGGAAAGTACGACCCTATCTTGAGAGTGAGATTTAAGATTAAACAGGACAAGACATCCAGGATTGTTAAAGATGAAAAGATTAGAAAGTTCCAGTCAGAGGTCAGGTGGAAATCATTTGAAAGACAAGGATTATTCATTTGTGACAACAATCTAGAAAGAAACCATGGAAAATGAACGCTGACAGTAGAAATCCTCCAGAGCCTGATTAAATCTCAAGAGGCAGAAGAAGCCTGTCTTTCCAGTAGCCCCATGTAATGGGGAAATGGCCCCTGTCATGGGAGGACCTTGACTAGTGAAATCTGGAAAAGTATCCTAGCCCTGACAAATATTTTTATTTTAAAAATTTTTATTGTATTTTCCATTACCATTTAACTTATATGCCCTTCCGTCTGCAATTACCACACTATTGTCCATGTCCATGAGTCCTTTTTCCTTTGTACTCAAACCCTCCACCCCTAACTTCCCCCCACCATAGCTGTGATCTTGCTCTCTATCTGTAAATCTGTCTCTATTTTGCTTGTTAGTTCAGTTCATTCATTAGATTACACATATAGGTAAAATCATATGGTTTTCTATTTCTCTGACTGACTTACTTCATAGCATAATCTTCTCCAGGTCCATCCATTCTGTTGCAAAGGGAACAATCCAATTAAAAAATGGGAAGTCTTCCATTCAAGACGGAGGTGTTGGTAGACATGTTTTGCCTCTTTGCACAACCATAAGAAGGATCACAACTAATCTAAAAAAAAAAAAAAAAAAGCATGCAGAACTGCCAGAAAATCTCTTTGGGTAGTATGGACATTTTGATGAAATTGATTCTTCCAATCCATGAGCATGGTATATGTTTCGATTTGTTTGTGTCTTCCATGATTTCTTTCTTCAGTGTTGTGTAGTTTTCTGAGTACAGATCTTTTACCTCCTTGGTTAGGTTTATTCCCAGGTATTTTATTTTTTTTGTTGCTATATCAAATAGGATTTTTTCCCTGATTTCTGTTTCTGCTATTTCACTGTTGGTATACAAAAATGCCTTTTATTTCTGGATGTTGACTGTGTAACCCGCTGTTTTGCCGAATTCAATTATTAGATCGAGTAGTTTTTTGGCGGGGTCTACAGGATTTTCTAAGTACACTATCATGTCACCTGCAAACAACGACAGTTTTGATTCCTCCTTTCCAATTTGGATGCCTTTTATTTCCTTTTCTTATCTGATTGCTGTGGCCAAAACTTCTAGTACTATGTTAAATAGAAGTGGTGATAGTGGACAACCTTGTCTTGTTCCTGATCTTAGTGGGAAAGATTTTAGTTTTTATCCATTGAGTATAATGTTGGCAGTAGGTTTCTCATATATGGCCATTATTATGTTGAGGAATGCTCCCTCTATTCCCACTTTGCTAAGTGCTTTTATCATAAATGGATGCTGTACCTTATTGAATACTTTTTCTGCATCTATTGATATGATCATGTGATTTTTGTCTTTGCTTTTGTTTATGTGATGTATTACATTTATTGTTTTGTGAATATTGTACCATCCTTGCATCCCTGGGATGAATCCCACTTGGTCATGGTGTATGGATCTTTTTAATGTATTGCTGGATGTGGTTTGCTAATATTTTGTTGAGGATTTTAGCATCAATATTCATCAGTGATATTGGCCTAAAGTTTTCTTTCTTTGTTATGTCTTTTTCTGGTTTTGGGATTAGGATGATGCTGGATTTATAAAAAGAGTTTGGGAGTCTTCCATCATTTTGGATTTTTTGGAATAGTCTGTGAAGGATAGGGGTTAGCTCTTCCTTAAATGCTTTGTAGAATTCTCCTGTGAAACCATCTGGTCCAGGGCTTTTGTGTGTCAGGAATTTTTTGATTACAGCTTCAATTTCATCTGCTGTTATTTGTCGGTTCAGGCTTCCTGCTTCTTCTTTATTGAGTTTTGGAAGATTATATTTTTCTAGAAATTCATCCATTTCACCTAGGTTTTCATATTTCTTGGCATACAGTTCTTCATGGTAGTGTCTTACAATCCTTTGTATTTCTGTGGCATCAGTTGTAATATCTCCTCTTTCATTTCTGATTGAGTTTATTTGGGTCCTCTCTCTTTTTTTCTTGATGAGCCTGCTTAAAGGATTGTACCCTAAGAACCCTGAAAAACCAATTCAAAAGAACCTATGCACTCCAATGTTCATAGCAGCACAATTCACAATAGCCAAGTGCTGGAAACAACCTAAGTAAGTGCCCACCTACAAATGAGTGGATCAAGAAACTATGGTACATTTACACAATGGAATTCTATGCAGCAGAGAGGAAGAAGGAGCTTACACCCTTTGCAACAGCATGGATGGAACTGAAGAGCATTATGCCAAGTGAAGTAAGCCAGATGGTGAGGGACAAATACCATATGATCTCACCTTTAACTGGAACATAATCAGCAAAAGCAAAAAGCAAGCAAAACTTAACCAGAGACATTGAAATTAAGAACAATCTAACAATAGCCAGGAGGGAGGGGACAATGGGGAGAAGGGTCTTCAGGAACAACTATAGAGGACACATGGACAGAACCGAGGGTGGGGAGGGAGGCAGGGAAGGGAGGTGGGATTGGAGGGGGAGGGAAGGGGAGAGTATGCAGGCAACTGTAATTGAACAACAATAAAGTAAAAAAAAAAAAAAAAAAAAAAAAAAAAAAAAAAAAAAAAAAAAAAAAAAAAAAAAAAAAAAGGAAAAGTAACTAAAAAAAAAAAAGAACTGCCAGAAAATTTAACTGTATGGAAGTCTAATAAACAAGGATTTAAAGAAGCCTTATTCATCCAGAAGGATAGGAGGGGTGGAGAAGGGAGGTGGGGCAGAGAGGACACAGTGTGGTGGTAGCAAGGTGGTGACGGCTGGTGGAACAGGGGATCCCACATTCAAGTGTAGTAGATAAAAATCAGGAAGAATACCTGGGGGTTGAGCAAGCCTAGCCATAGGCCAGACTATGCAGCCCAGGGACTCAGCACCAGGGAAATTAAGCTGCATAACTTCTGGCTGTATAAACTAGTGGGGGTTGGGGCAGCAAAAGAAACTGCTGGTCTCTCAGGAGAGTTTGTTTAAAGGGACTTCATAATTCTAGAATGATGCAAACCCACCCACTCTGGGAACCACTACCAGGCCAAAAGCTAGAGGACACCATTTGCATATGGGAATTGGGTGAAGTGACTGGAAATTGGGCAAGTGCTGAGCAAGACTCCAATAGCCAGGCAGTGGCATTGTCACCTCTCTAACCCTTCTCCCACATACAGAGACACAAAGTGGTGAAGTGGGTTGCCCCATCCTGGTGATTACCTGAGGCTCCACCCTATACAATGTAACAGGTGTGCCAAGACATGGAGTCAAAGCAGCTCTACCTAATACATGGAAACAAACAAAGGGAGGCTGCCAAATTGAAGAGTCAAAGAAATATGGCTCAAATGAAAGAACAGAACAAAACCCAAGAAAAAGAACTAAATAAAAGAGATAGTCGACATATCAGATACAAAGTTCAAAATACTAGTGATAAGGATGCTCAGAGAACTCATTGAGTACAGCAAAAGCATAAGGGAAGAAATGAAGGCTACACTGAGTGAAATGAAGAAAAATCCACAGGGTACCAACAGTGAAGGGAAAGAAACTGGGGTTCATATTAATGATTTGGAACATAAGAAGGAAATAAACAGTCAACCAGAACAGAATGAAGAGACAAGAATACAAAAAAACTAAGAAATAATAAGAAGACTCTGGGAAATCTCCAAAAAAGACCAACATCTGAATCATAGGGGTGCCAGAAGGAGAAGAGGAAGAGCAAGAAATTGAAAACTTATTTGAAAAAATAATGAAAGAAAACTTCCTTAATTTGGTAAGGGAAATAGACATACAAGTCCAGGAAGCACAGAGAACCCCAAACAAGATGGTCCCAAAGAGGACCAAGACATATCATAATGAAAATGCTAAAAGTTAAAGAAAAAGAGAGAATCTTAGAAGCAAGAGAAAAGCAGAAAGTTACCTACAAAGGAGTTCCCATAAGACTATCAGCTGATTTCTAAAAAAAACTTTGCAGGCAAGAAGGGACAGGGAAGAAGTATACAAAGTTATGAAAAGTAAAGACCTCCAACCTAGATTACTCTATCCAGCAAAGTTATCATTTAGAATGGAAAGGCAGATAAAGTGCTTCCCAAACAAAGTAAAGCTAAAGGAGTTCATCATCACTAAGCTCTTATTATATGAAATGTTAAAGGGACTTATTTAAGAAAAAGATCAAAACTATGAACATTAAAATGACAACAAACTCACAACTACCAACAACTGAATCTAAAAAACAAAAACAAACTAAGCAAACAAGTAGAACAGGAACAGAATCATAGATATGGAAATCATTTGGAGCATTATCAGTGAGGAGGGGGAAGGGAGAGAAAGGGAGAAAATGTACAGGGATTAAGAAACTTAATTGGTAGGTACAGAATAGACAGGGGGTGTTAAGAATAGTATAGGAATGGAGAAGCCAAAGAACTTATACACACAACCCATGGACATGAACTAAGGGGGGGATTACTGGAGGGAAAGGGGGTACCAGGAGGAGGGAAAAAGGGGGAAAATTGGGACAACTGTAATAACATAATCAATAAAACATACTTAAAATATAAAATTAAAAATAAAATTTAAAAATGGACCAAGGGAGGAACTGGGCAAGCTGTGAGTACAGGGAGGAGCTCAGCTTCTCTTTGAAGAGACACCGTTGCTCCGTGTGGCCACCCAGAGCCATGCGGCACTTACTTCAGTGTGTGTTCAGCTGCTGCTTCTCCCACTGCCTGTGGGACACATCTGCCGGGGAGGCAGCCATGGTCTTGGGGCCTGCTGGACAGAGGATGCACTGTGGGCCAGCCTGACCAGCTGCTTCCAGCCAGCCCCCATGGTCTCAGCAGGGGATGGGCAGGACAGAACCATTGCCATAGCACTCACTGCAGATGGTGGGAGGAACTAGCTTCAAAAGATATAGAATCTGACCTTTATCATCCCAGCTCCAAAAGATTTGCTGACCTTCAACCATAGAACAGAGATGACATAAAACAAAGATGATGAAACAACCAGGATGACAAAAATCAAGATGACACGAACCAATTTTGAGGACCAATTCTTGACCAAAAACCAAGATGACACACACCAGACCACCACTTAACCAATTTTGAGGACTGTGCTTGTCTGCACATAGAGAACTTCTCAACCCCTTCCCCTTGACCTTTTTGTTCTGCTTTCCCCCTCCTTCCTTATAAACACCACCTGCTTGCACTGATATGTGAAGATGGGCAACAGTTCCCCATCTATTCAGATTGCTGTTATCTGAATAAACCACTTTCCTTTTCACAAAAAAAAATGTGGAAAGGACCTGAATAAACACTTCTCCAAAGAGGACATACAGGTGGTCAATAGACATATGAAAATATGCCCAACATCACTAATCATCAGAGAAATGCAAATTAAATGCACAAGGAGATATTTCCTCACATGTGTCACTAAGGTTATCATCAATAAATCAGCAAAAAACAAGTGCTGGAGAGATTAAGGAGAAAATAGAACCCTTTGTACTGTGGTAGGAAGGCAGATTGGTGAAGCTACTATGGAAAGCACTATGCAGATACCTCAAAAAATTAAAAATGAATCTTCCCTTTGACACAGCGATCCCACACCTGTAAATATATCTGAAGAAACCCAAAACACTAATTCAAAAGAACTTATGCACACCTATGCTCATTGCAGCATTATGTACAATCTCCAAGATATGGAAGCAGCTCCCGTGTCCATTAGTAGATGAGTGGATAAAATATCTATGGTGTATTTATACACTGGAATTCTGCTCAGGTATAAAAATAATAAAATTTTACCCTACAAATATTTTAAAAGCTCCAAGAAGTTTTTAATTATTCAAACAACAAGTAATATTTTTAGTATTCATACAATAATATTATAAAAATGTATAAAGTAATACAACTTTCCTGCTGATAAGAATGTACCAGAAGATAGTTAAGATAAGGCAGATGAAAACTGTAGCCAGCATGCCAACATGAATTAAAAAGAAATATGAAGCCATAAACAAATTATGAAATAGACGTAGATCTCAGGGAGATAATGGTCAGACAAGAGGAAGGTATAAAACTGCAAGAACTTGATAGGGCAATAGAAAAAAAAAGTTAAAACTTTGAGAAAAGTAGAGATTGTTTGCACAGAAACACTTTAAAGGAAGATAGAAGTGTGAAAAAGAATATGAATAAAATGAAATAGAAATAAAGAGATAAAAATTACAGGAAATTGATAGATTAAATAAATCACAAAGGAGAACCAAGAGATGAATAATTGGAGTCCCCCTCTCAAAGAAAGCTAAAACAAAAAGACAAAACAACTACTTAAAACTATAGCTAAATGCTTTCTTAAAATAAGCAAACAAAACAACTTGAAATTTAAGTTGAGAGGGCACAATTTTAGCAGCTCAAAATTGTCCCAGAATGATTCACATAGACATATTGTTTAGTAAAACTGTTGAACTTTAAAGAAAAAGATTTCTAGTGAAAATTACAGTTATCCAAGGAAACAATATGTAAAGCCCTTTATTTTTAAATCCAACCAACTGTGCTTCAAGTATAATGGCTATAGTAAAAACAGTTTTGAATATCCAAGAGCTTAAGAAATATTATGTAAATAAAATTTTTTTGAGGAAATTACTGCAGGGGAGACTTCAAGTAATCAAAAGACAAATGATAAAACTTGGGCAACAGAACTATTAGTTTTAGAATCTTCAGAAGATTTCTAAAGTTATAGTGAATGCTCTGTGAACATATGAACATATTAAAACTTTTAGCTAAAACTTCTGGACAGTAGAATGTGGAGACTAACAGATGGTAACTATAGTTGTATACTTAACAGCTACACCACTAATTATAAAAGTTCACTACTACTAACTGTCTATAACAGTTTTATGGATATACTGGAACACTTCTTGGCTTTAGAATATTTTGAATAGCCAGAGAATTTAGAGTTTGTTATAAATACATCAAATTTTTAGATCAATTTGCTGAGCTTTCTGTCTTGTAGTCACTATACACAGGGAAATATTAATGCACAGGAAACATGGCTTGTGATCTTGTCTGTGATCATATCACACACAGGCAATAAAATTTTAGAATCCCTTAACAATTTTGAAACTTTGTTTTCATTGTAAAGTAGTCATCTACTTGATAAAACATTACTTTCTCTTTCTAATGGAAAATAATTTAATGCTTTAGAGAATATTACATGAGACTGAAAAACATGAAACCTGAAAGAATTCAATTGATTAGGTGAATATTAGTGGCAATTTGACAAATTTATGAACTTTTTGAGCTGAAAATTTTTTGGTGTTAGTTGCTACATTTACAAAGTGGTAGTATATTCCTTTTTTTCCTCTAATTTCTTACTAAATGACAAAATAAACTACACTTTGAAAACCATTCTAAAATAATACTCAGGAATAATTTTAATACATTTTGGAAAATTTTCTAAAATGATACCCCAAAACAATACACAAAGCAAGAGTGACTATAGCTATTTAGTCAAAGTCAAAAGTTAATATTTTTTAACTTAGACAAAAGTCAATTAAAATCAGTTTAGCTTTTTAAAAATAAATATAATTCTACATAACACTACTAGGCCAATGTCATACCAATATTCCCAAAATGTCCAAAGGCATACTAGCATGATTTAGAGTAAGAAACTGTTTCAGATAGAAACATAATATTGTTTTTTTTTTTTTTTAGATTTTATTTATTTATTTTAGAGAGAGGGGAAGGGAAGGAGACAGAGAGGGAGAGAAACAGCAATGTATGGTTGCCTCTCACATGGCCCTCACTGGGGACCCAGCCATGCACCCTGACAGGGAATTGAATCGGGACCCTCTGGTTCCCAGCCCGCGCTCAATCCACTGAGCTACACCAGCCAGGGCTCAGAAACATAATATTGTTAATATAATAGACTGTTGAATGCATCTGCTTCTTAATGTAATTAAGATCAAAGTTTCCACTTTTTTGGACAAGTAGTTTATAGCAATTCAAGAATCAATCAGTGTCAAGGACTTCCAGTCAAGATGGTGGCATAGGTAAACACAGCTCACCTACTTGAACAACCAAATCAAAAATGACAACTAAATTATAGAACAACTATCACTCAGAACTAGCAGAGACTGAGTTGAATGGAAGTCTGACAAATACAGAATAAAGAAACCACATCCATCCAGAGTGGTAGGAGGTGCAGAGATGCAGAAAGGGCTGGTCTCATATCCACATGTGCTGGATAAAAATTCAGGAGGGATATCTTGGGGGCAAAGGGTCCCAGCCCCTCACCAGGCCCCCTAGGTCATAGTTTAGTGCCAGGAAGATAAGTCCTCATAACTTCTAGATGCAAAAACCAGCAGGGATTGAGTCAGCAGAAGAAATTTCTGTAGTCCCAAGAAGTTCTTCTTAAACAACCCAGACACAAACTCACCTATTCAGAATCACTCCTTCCAAGCTCCAGTACTGGGGTAGCAGCTTGAAAGGCACCACTGGCATACAGGGAGGAACTGAAGTGTCTGGTTTCAAGGGGAGAGCTGGGGACAGCTTTCTCCAAGACAGAAAGGTGGGCAGAGCCAGAGCCAGCAGGTGGGTGCCATATTTGAGATTCCATTAACCTGGCTAACACTGTTTGCCCCATAAGGAGATCCCCTGAGGCTCTGTCCCACCCAACTTATGCTGTTAACAGTGAATGACTGATCTTGGCTCAGGCTATACAACTTCTTAAATCCTTTCAAACAAGCAACAGTTGGCCTCAGTGAATCCCCAGCCCTTTTACTTCCTGCTAAATGGCTACAGGCATGGCACTAGAAGCAGCCAGTCTAGATTCACAGCCGGGAATCTCCAAGTTCAGCACAAGTAGCAGCCATATCTGACTGCTCAATAGCTCATGCAGGATGGCCCTGGGCAAAACACAGGTTGGGGCTGACCTTGGTCTGCTCCATCCGGGAAACCCAGGGCCAGCACACCCAGTGGACAGCTATAGACCACTTTGGAGTACCACCACCCTGCCGTAGCACAACTGATCCTCCATGGAGGGCAGAGGTTGATGGTCAGTAATAACAGCTAATCCTTGCAACTGACTGGCCTGCATAAATCCCTCCCATTGACTTGCCAACAGCAATCAAGGCTCAACCTACAAGAAGGAAGCACTTTGAGTGTCGCGGATTTTGACCCGCAAAATCCGTGGGGGGAACAGCACCAATTGCGTGAATCAAACTTACCCAGAGACACGCTTTGAGAAAAGAGTCCGGCAGCCATGGGTCTTTCCCTCCATCTTGGAAAAGGCCTCATGCCTAGCTCAGCCGGGCTTTTTATTAGAAGCTTTAGGACACATTTACATTGGATTGATTATTCATGGGCTTATACAGAACAGGGGTTTTCAGTTGGGTCATGAGGATATATGGGAAGGGAATAGATAAAGGGTAGGTTTACTCAGCAACAGAGCTTTAGGATATAAATTCAGGTCCGGTGGCAGACAGGACCAGGGTATACATTAAACGGGAGACAAGTAAATTGAGGGTAAGCTAACTAGGGCTGTGAACTTTTAGGACCATAAAACATTGAGGCAGGGATTCATTAACTTAAGCTTCCTGACTTTGGGAGGAAGAGAGACTCAGCAAGTTACAGAATTTGTTAAGATACATTTTTGCCAAATTCCCATTAGATAATTCCTTTTCCACTGACATGATCCACACGGGAATAATTTTTCCTCATGCGGAGCTGAGCTCAAAACGCGTAAATTCTGGAACTGCGTGTTTTCACGTGTGTGGAAAGAATTCCCACACTTGAGTACCCAGCTTGGGTGATATGGGAAGCTGTGCCACCAGACCCTGCAGGACACCTACTACATTAGATCATGATACAAAGACATGGAGTCAAAGCAGCTCTACCTAATACATAGAAAGAAACACAGGGAGGCTGCCAAAACAAGGAGACAAAGAAATATGGCCCAAATGAAAGAACAGATCAAAACTTCAGAAAAAGGACTAAGCAAAATGGAGATAGGCAAGTCATCAGATGCAGAGTTCCAAACATTGTTTATAAGGATGGTCAAGGTACTTAGGAATTCAACAGCATAAAAAAGATTCAGTCAGAAACAAAGAATACACTAATTGAGATAAAGAATGATTTACAGGGCAACAATAGCAGAGTGAATGAAGCCAAAAATCAAATCAATGATTGGAACATAAGGAAGCAAAAATATACAATCAGAACAAGAAGAAAAAGGAATCCAAAAATATGAGAATAGTATGAGCAGCTTGCTGGGACAATTTCAAGAGGACCAACATTTGCATCATATGGGTGCCAGAAGGAGAAGCAAGAAATTGGAAATCTATTTGAAAAAATAATGAAAGAAAACTTCCCTGATTTGGTGAAGGAAATAGACATGCAAGTCGAGGAAGCACAGAGAGTCCCAAACAGGATAGATGCAAAGAGGCCCACTCCAAGACACATCAGAATTAAAGTGCCAAAGGTTAAAGACAAAGAGAGAATTCTAAAAGCAGCAAGACAAAAGCAATTAGTTACCTTCAGGGGAGTTCCCATAAGACTGTCAGCTGATTTCTCAAAAGAAGCTTTGCAGGTTAGAAGGGACTGGTAAGAAATATTCAAAGTCTTGAAAAGCAGAGACCTACAGCTAAGATTGCTCTACGCAGCTAAGATATCATTTAGAATTGAGGAGCATATAAAGAGCTTTCCAGACAGGAAAAAACTAAAAGATTTCATCATTACCAAACCGGTATATGAAATATTAAAGGGATTTATTTAAGAAAAAGAAGAGGATCAATACTATAAACAACATGTCAAAAAATACAAACCTTTCAACAACTCAATCTAAGAAACAAACTAAGCAAATAAGAAGAACAGAGACAGAATCATGGATATGGAGAGTGTTTTATGGTTGGCAGATGGGAAGTGTGTATGGGAATGGGTGAAGAGGTGAGGGGCCTAAGAAGTACAAATAGGTAGTTACAGCATAGCCACAGTGATGTAAAGTACAATATAGGGTATGGAGTAGACAAAGAACATATACATATGACTCATGGACATGAACAATGGTGTAGGGATTGCCTAAGGGAGTTGGGGGTGCTGGGTGGAGGGTGGCAAAGGGGAAAAAATCAGGTTAACTGTGCCAGCATAATCAATAAAATATAATTTAAAAATAAGTATCAATCTGTGTCTTATATTATGAAAGATAAATATGAGGAAGGACTTGGGAACCTGGCTTGGGACTGTTTGTTAATCCACATGACTATGGGATTTTGTTTTATTTAATTATTCAACATAATTATTCACAGACTATTCCTGCTTGCCCCACACTGGCTGAAGATGTGTATCCATATCTCATGACCTATTGTCTTCTTTTCATAACGTCTATTCCTCTGACCAATGGGCTGGGTATTTATGTGTTTAAGGAAGATGAATTAGCATTTATTATTTAGCCTAGCTGTTTATAGATTGTGAATAGATTCTAACTTCAGTGAATCAAATATGATAAAGATGAAATTATAAAATTAATATTTCAAAAAGAATAAGCAATATAATCTAGAGAAAGACATAGAAGCAATTTGGAAAGAAATTCTACTATATTTGCTCTATAATCTAACAAGTTGTAGATGATGCAAATTCTTCAGAGTCGTCTATCGGGGTGAACAAGGAGCATGGATTGGGAATAAGATATGGAAGTTCTGTCACCCTTGAGTTACCGCAGGTAATACTCAATAAAATACTAAAACCTGAAGGTAGGAATGCCCATCAGAACATGTTTTTGTTTTTGTTTTTGTTTTAAATCTAAAGAAAATCCTACTTCATACGTACTATCAAAGAGCCCCCGTTCCTAGGTAAAGATTGAAGAATGAATGGTTCAGTTCTCCAAAAGCCACTAGGAAATGTCAGCACCACCTAGTTAATGAATTCCTGATTTGTTTGGCATTTGCACTTTCTTAAGAAATTGCTGATGTGTTTAGACTTACTCTTCTCCTCAGCAGCAGTGAAATTTGTTGATTACGATGGCCTTATATAACATCATCCAGGCAGAAAGTAAAAGATTACACATTAAAAAGAAACAGGCCTGTTTATTACCAGGCATTGTGCTTTCTCATATGCATATCTCTGCTCCTCAGTCTTTGACCAGGTTGTTTTGTGGAAGGGCCTTTGTTGAAAGTGTTTCCATGGCTGGCCTCCACTCGCGAAAATGTCATTTTCTCTGCCTGGTTGTGATAGGAAGTCTTTTTTCACCTATTGAAACCTGTTAAATTTCCTTCAAATGTTTTTGTTTAACTCTTAGAAAAAGTTAGTGGAGGACCGTTTAAAAAACATGTAGATTTAATGAGGAATTGATGTTTGTACTTAAAAACATTTTTCAAAGAAAGTTGGCTTCTGTACTGCTGAATAAAAGCCTGCAATCTTTACAGATTTCATTCGACCAGTTCAAACAAGCCGGACTGTCTTTATTCCACATCACTTTCCCTTGACTACTTTTAAGCATATGTTTGTTTTAGGAGATATTCTGTTATCGGTGAGAATCCTGCCCATTTTAGTTTGTACACGGATCAACCTGGTAAGAAGCTTTGATGTTAAAATTACTCAATTAAAAATCCTTGATACTGCTTTGGAGCAGAAACAGAAAAGGTGTAATACCTAAATATTATTGCCTTGACCAGAGTAGCACTACAGGCTGTATGCCATACTATATATACAGTTCTTTGAGTAGTAAACTAACTCAATTACTATGTTTCATATTTTATATATTCTAAAAGGAAAAAAATTCCTCCATTAGGCAGAATCCTGCACTTAGATAGAACGTTTCCTCTCCCATGGATCTCCTGTTTCATCTTGTTCTTATAAGAAAACTTTCTACTCCGGGCCCTTACCTGTCCTTGACCCCTGTGACCTTAATTTGTAACTCTTTCTTACTCCTCCTGATAAATATGAATCACCCAACAAATATTAACAAAACCTTCAAGAACAGTCCTTTCCCTATTCATAGAACTATTTTTGACAAATGAGTTCCCAAATTAACAGAAATTTGACCCTTTTTATTAGAGATCTAAAAATTTTACCCTCTTTTCCCAAACCGACCTCTCCTTCAGAGCTTTCTGATGTCTGGCATTTTTTAGGACAAAGACTTACCAGGATTTCTCAATTTATGCTCTATTAATACTTGGGCTGGCTAAATCTTTGTTGTGGAAGTTTGTCCTGTCTATTACAAGATGTTCAGCAGCATCCTGGCTCCTATCGACTAGAATTACTAGCACACCCACCTTTTTTGTTGTGACAGCTAAAAATGTCTTCAGGCCTTGACATTTGTCCTTTGTGCCATTGCTCCCACCTTCTCCTCCCTCCCTTAGACCCCTTCCCCTACTGAGCTGAGAACCACTGGATTCTGCTTGCAGTAGTTCTGGTTACTCTTCCTCCACAGTCTTCAACTTGTGATTTTGATTGGGATCAAGGGCCCACTGCTGCTCAGCCTGGGCTACTTCCGTGAGGACAGAGTGCTGGATGTCCCTGACCTCTCCCTCATTGGGATCTCAGTGACAGAACATCTGAGGAAGTCATTTTATCAACTGCTAGTATTTAGCCAGTGATTCACCTTGCTTTTATTACTTCTGGTCAGGATCAGATTTGCGTAATCTAGTTAAGGATTTATAAACCCCCTTAGGGCAAGACAAAAGTACACGGAAGAATTTTGGACTATGGTACTTTCTGATACTTATCAATTAGTTCAGCTCCTTGTGAGACCTCAAAATGCTAAAACTTGGTTAGAAAAGGAGAAAGGAATAATGATCGGACTGATATAAGACATATGGGTCAAAAATTGACTACAGATTGATATAAAAAGGATTATAAAATAAGACCTCACAACTGCCTTCTTTGCTTTTCTGATGGTCTTAAATCTGAGGCAGCAAATTTAGTCAGAAAATAAATAGGATGGCAGGCTCTTTCTGAATTACAAGAGTATATAGAGTACATTGATGATATTTTGACTTAGAAAAAAAGAATATTTAAAGACCATATGAATAGCTCTTTAGCTCTCTGGTTTAAACAATTAGAAAAACCCAAGGACAAGGACACCTTTTTGTCTAGTCTAGATAAAGACACCTGCTGATATTATAAGCACAGACAACATTGGAAGTACAATTGCCCTGTCTTGGAGCAAAAGATAGTATCTAAAAAGAAAAAAGACAAACTATCCAACAGACTAAGTAGCTGCTCTGGTCTGCCAACAGTTGCCCTCAACAAAAAAGAAAGATTTCCAAAGAGTTGCAAAACAAGAATGTTACATTTCTTGTTGCTATCACTCTCAGTTTTTTTTTATCATTTCTTTCTTTGAGTAACAAAAATGTTTCATAGCTTTTTATGTATATTAATTATAGCTCGATAAAGCTATTCTTTTTTAATGTTTCAGTGGTAGTTATCTCAGAAATCCCTCAGACTCAGCTTTTCTCTTGGCCACTTCCTGCCTCTCTGGGCCCTCTCACTAGCAAATACACTTTGCTGCTACGTGATTTTTCTTTGGTGAATGTGTTGAGAAGGGGCCATGTTTGTTAACAGGGCACCAGTATTAGATGGAGACTTGGCACCAGTATTAGATGGAGACCTGACAGTCTTTCTGGAACTCCCCAAAAGAGCAGGAGCCTTGGCCTGTACTTTGACAATGGCACAATTGGTTATCTATTATCTGATGTTTCCGCTACCAAGGTCTCAGAACTTGAATCTGTCCCCAGTTGCCTCTGGGCCAAAGATACTTCATTCAAGGAACCCACAAAGAGGGGTGTGTCTTTAAAGATCTCAATCACTTTCTACCTTTATTGAAAATGACCCAAAATAACTTTTAAAAAGAGGTTTTTGAGGACTGCACCCCTTCTGCACACCTACAGAAAAAAGTCATTATCTTCTTTGCTAGCCTTTGTAACACTTCTGCATTACCCCTTGAAAGACAAAACCAGCAGGGTTAGAGCTTTCACCAAGATTAAAAGGCGGTTAATGAGCTTGTGTTTTCTACTTCCCCATAGTTCTCAATCCTAATACCACTTCATCCTCCTTTACAGAAATAGTTGCTCACTTTACAGTAGTAGATCTATGCTCAGCATTCTTTAGAATGGCCTTGCCCTCAGAGTCACTGCATTGATCAGCATTCGCTTGAGAAAATCAACAATACACATGCATAGTTATTGTCCAAAGGTTTACAGAAGTACTATCTTACTTCTTAGAATTACATATTCCTAACCTTAGAGACAGTTTAGAAGCATCCAGTTCCCTCGGGACTCATATAATCTGAATAATACATAATTTATACATAAACACACTCACACAACATGTGGATGGTCTCTGTTGTGTTCCGATAGATTGAAAGCCTTGCAGAATTTATTCCCTCCCTTTGCTGATAGTGTTATGTATTAGATACACACAGTTTCTAAAGACAGATATCAATTTTATTAGTCTCAAGCCCATTATCTAGGCGATAGCATCACACATAACAGAAAGTCTCTTTCCCCTACAAGATTGAAAGGTGTTTGTACTTTTCCTAGCCACTCACCAATCTGGAGGATTTCTTGGTCTCAAGGGACAAGGCAGACATTGGATACCTAACTTTTTTTAATCGATTGCCCCTATATAAGATCTATTGAAAACTGACATGGTTGAGCCTTTGACCTGGAAAAACTCTCTAGAAACTATCTTCTGTAACTTAAAAAATTCCCAGTCACCATGAAGATTTATTTTATTTGCACATGAACTTTGAAGATTCTAACTCAATAGCACAATAGATAGTATTCAGTTATCCTACCTATGCAGCTCTGAGTATTTTCTTACCATTGTCTGTTGACTAGAAGTCTTTCCTTGTTACAATGCACTGCTTGAATAGTAGTAAAGAAACTTGAGATTTAGGTAATATTCACACATGTGGCTAGTGTCTACCCATTTCACTAGACTAGTAATTAAGGAATTCTTAAGGCTTTGTCTGTTGTGCTGAAGCTTTATTTTCCCTACCAACTCTATTAGAATGAATAGCACTTTGAAACTGAAACCTGCAAGCTATCCAACAAACTTCAGCTGCTGTGGCCAAAAAATTTTGGTCTTAGCTCCTATGGCCATCAAGTCTTCTTCAACAGAAACTCACAGACCATCCACATGAGCTGCTCCCAGCATGTCCCACTAAAGATTTCACCTCTATTCTTTTTAAGGCTGATATGGCCAAATATCACGGAGTTTTAATGCAGTATATGAAAAATCCAAGGTGTTTCCCTCCAAAACAGGCCAAAGAATCCCTGTGACTTCTCACCTAGACACCTGATTTACTGGAAATGATACCAGTAAATCATTGCCTTTGAACCTTTTTGGAAAGGAGATGATCAGGTACTCTTAATTATAAACACTGAAGTGAAACTCAAGGAAATTGATCCTCGGATTAATGTCTCCCAGTGGAAAAGACATCTTGTATCCATCTCCTAAACCTTCATGCCAATAGGAAATTGAGACAGTGAGAATCCCTCAGGATCCTCCAGTAGCAGAGGCAACTCAAAGGAAACAGCTTTCCCAAGAACCTCAGATCAAGAGGAGATGGTTAGACATGGATCCTAAGATCGTGAGGTCAAAAGCCCTGAATGCCGACCACCACATTTGTTTTGTCTCTTCATTCTCCTTTATTTGTGCCTATGTTTGTGTGTGTGTGTGTGTGTGTTTGTATCTCTATTGATTTAAGGTTTATGATTGTTAAAATGAGATTCTTAAAATTGTTTCCCTAGTCTTGTTAGTCCGGTGAAATTAGGACAGAGTGTTAAACGAACCAGTGGATAATCTAACCTTTTTTGGGTACAGACTCAAGATGGAGATAAGATTTGTTCTTCTGGATGATGCCAAGTAAGGCAACATCATGACTAAGTGACATCATCCCAGGTCATCTAGTAAGTATCATGTTACTTGTCCTCAAAGCGTTTTCTGTGTTCTCATCAACACAACCATTCACTCAAATGAGTGAAATTTAACTGCACAGAGAAAATTCATGAGAAGCCCTGATGATGGTCATCGCTAAATCTGAAACTACAATTGACAAGAATGGAGTAAATCTGGAAAACTGAAAAAGCCAACACATGGACAAAAAAAAAAAAAAAATGAGACCCAGATTCCTTGTTGACCAATAGAAGGGACTATCAGAGACTCTGAAGCCTAAAACTCTGCCATTGTACCCTTCACACGTCCTTGTTTTATACAATTGTTCCTTCCTACCCCCTCTTACACACAAGCTTGGCTACTGATTATCTCTCCACACCCTACTTAATAGACCTAGACTGCCCACTACTACAGTGATTGCTGCTCTCCAAGCTTAATTTCTCCCTCTCTCAAAACCATCCCTGACCTACTGTTCCCAAACTAGCAGAACTTCAGCTGATCTGTCTGTAACAACACAGTTCAATAGGATGTAATGATGGAAATGGTTCTGTACTGTCCAATACGGTGGCCTCAAGGCACGTGTGACTTCTGAGCATTGGAAATATGGCTACTGTGACTGGAGAATTTTAAATGTTATTTTACTTTAATTTAATCTTAAATTTAAATAGCATGTATGATGTGGCTATTGTATTTGCCAACACACCTAAAAATCCGACTCTCCTTCCTTAAGAAAGAACTCTGCTTCGCAGCCTTCTCTTGCCTGACATTTAGGTTAAAAACATGCCCTTAATGGAGTTGATTTCCTTCATAAACGACTTGTTCTTGACCTTCCATTATTTAATCCTCTACTTAATCTTTCCTTATTCTCTCTGTCTTCTAGTCTATTCTGCTCCTTGTTTTCATCTTTTCTCTCCCCAACTGCTCCTTTTCTTCCTTTCCTTTTGCCAATCACAGCAAAAGCATCTCTGTAGCTCAGTTGGACGATAGGCGTCACGGTGGCAAAGTTGGAAGCTGTGTGTAGACATGTGGCAGCCAGACTATGGAGGCTTTTCTCCTTGACCTATGATACTTGATAAGGACTCTCTTCTCCAGCCCTCGCTCCATCTCATTTTATTGTAAATCAGCCTTGATCTTTTTATACACTTGCTGTCGCGTCCATGCTATTCACTGCTTTGTCTGGCCTGCTATTACTGAGCCATTTATGACATTTATTACACATTTATATAAATTATATCTTCCTGAAGCCAAAATAATGTGTTAGTCTTAATTTAAAATGTATTTGTAGGAAAAAGCAGCCAAACTAGCTATTGGGTATCTGTCATCAATTGGGTGCGTTCTGTCATCAATTCAGAGTTTGTAAGTTTCAAGTTTTCCAGATTTACAAAATATAATAAAGCAGGAGGAATAGCAATGAATAAGTACAAAAGAAAACAGGAACATATTAAAAAAATTTTAAAGAATAATTTCTAGAATGTATAATAAAAAGGTTGGACTAAACTCATGTTTATTGACTTTTTCTATCAGAACGTCATTAATATAATAGTAAAGAAATAAAAATGATATTATAACTAGATAATTGAATGGGCTGGAGTTGGTGGAGGTACACAAGAAAAAAATAGCTGTAATTTTTTTTAACCTCTCTTTCCAGTAGGCAATTCAAACCTCCCTTCCCTACCCAGATTTCCCAGCATATCTGACAGATGTGTTGCTGTTGTTGTTATTTTCAGATAATAGACTGGTCTTATTAGTCTAACCTCAACCCATTCTATTTCATGTTCATCTCAGAGATTCCACTCCCACTCCTTTCCTTGGCCCAGACCTGAGCTGGGGCATGACCCAGGCTGGAGGAGTTGCAACCGTGTATTTTACCGATTTCTCTCAGCTCTTTCATTTTTCTCTCTCCATTCACTATTTTTGGCTCTTACGAGTTTAAAGTGGGAGTGATGAGTAATAAAGGCAAATATATTGTTTTTTTATTGAGCTATACTGTTTATAACTCTTTCCTGGTGATGAGGTTTACTTTCTGGCATCTGTCTAATTGTTGTCTCTCTTATATGCAGTACTTAAATGTCTTTAAATATAGCATTCCCCACATCCATCCAACTGGATCTGGGAGTCTTTTCCCTTACAATTCCCTGATGTAAAAAGAATTTTACACTGTGGCTGACCTGTTATGGCTTCTCCTTTCTAATGTCGTGACCTCACACCAAACATAATCCCTTTAAGCAGAGACCGCTCAAGTCATCTCTCGCCAAGTTGCTCTCTGTGGTATGTACTTAGCTCATGGGGAAAAAACAAGGACAATAACATCAACAACAAGAACATTGTTTTTGCCACGCCAAAATCTGAGTGATGAAGTTACAGCTACTGGAGTTCTGTCTTTGCTCAGCTGTTTTCTAGTTAAGATTAAGTCACCAGATTTTGTAACTGAACTTCGTGGAAAACAAGTCAGCTTTTCCAAGAGCTTTCTCACCGTGCACTACTCTGGTTCTATAATAGAACAGAATCAACTATAAAGAACAATTAACCCAACTCACATTATACATTTCATCAGTAATATTGAACACTACAAAACAAGTAACTTTCAAGATTCAAAGAAAATGTAATTTCAACCTAGGGTTGTATCTCAATCATATTACCAATTAAAAGTGGAGACAGAATAAAGTAATTTCAGATGTGCAAGGACTCAAGAAAATTTATTTTCTATGCACAACTTATTAGTAAGCTATATGAGAATGCACAGCAGGAAACGGAGCGAACCGGGAAAGGGCACTGTGGACGGTAGGCAACAGCAACTCCACTCAGGACAGTGGGGAAGGACAAGGCTGTCTGGTGATCCAGAGGACAACAAGTCGAGTCTGGAGCGGAATGATTAAGTTTCATCTCTTCTCAGAGAAAGGTTTCAAGATTAAAAAGGGATTCAATATAATCATAGCAGGGGGACCCCCAAAAGCCCAGAATTTATTTATAAAAAATTGTGTATATATTCTTACATGTTTAAACTTCAGTCCCCTTCAAAGTACTCTCCATTTGATACAATACACCTATCAAGACATTTTTTTTTCCCTACTGATCAAAACAATTTTGAACTCATCGATTTGGATGCCTTTTAGTGCTTCTGCTGTTTTTTGTTTCACCTCTTCCACATCAGCAAAATGTTTCCCTTTGAGGCCTTTTTTGCATTTGGGGGAAAAAAAAGTTGCTTAGGGAAAGATAGGGTGAATAGAGGTTGGGGCATGGAGATCCTGCCATTTAGGGTCAAAAACTTCTGCATGCTCAGCACACTGTGGGCAGCCAAGCTCCTAAATCACCCATCATGAAATGGGCAAACTCACTGAAAGAGTCTTCAAAAAGAATTCACTGAAGCCTAACACAGCCTCTCACAACAATGCCAGCTAGTACACTGATACGGATGGATTCCTAGAACACTCTCCTAGCGGGGAAAGCCTGTACTACAAGGGGTCTGCCCTCTGGAAGATAATTCCAGTTTTTTTGCGGGGGTTCCCACGTCGTATTATTATTGAGAGTTTGAAAAAAAAAACTTGATGATGTGCAAAATACAGAAATACAATCAATATTTATTGCACCAGGCTGTGAGTCACTGTCTCATCAAAAGATAGAAACCAGGCACTAGTAATCATTGCATCTGAAGTCTCATCTGAAGTCTCTGCAGAAAGCATGACAGACATACCTTTAATCATTATTCCTCTGTAAGAAATCTTTGTGGAGGGATTCCCCGCCCCCATACTCCCACGACTATTATATCTTAGAGTTTTGTGATATTAAATACTTATGCTAATTTACTGCTGTTACATAGCCTTATAATGTTGATGTTTAAGTGTAAAAATACTAATAATATTGTATAAATGGTTCTAAATCTATAGGGAATATCCAGGAACTACATCAAATGACAGACTCCATGAAATTCAGATGATTGTATCTGGGATAAAGCCTAGAAATCTGAATTATTAACAATCACTCCAGCTGATTCTGATTTTTCCAGTCTTGGTCCCTCACTAGAAACTGCTTTATGAACTCATTGACTCATTCACAAGAAGTTCAGAATTAACTCGTAAGGAAATACAGTTTTCATTATTTCCTAATGTAGTCAAAACATACTTTTCCCCCCTAAGTTTATTACCATTTTCCACTTTAGCAACTTATGCAAAAATCAAATTATAGTGTAAATCAATAATATTTTGTTGTAAAGGAGTAGGCAACATTATTTCTTAGGGAAAAGTCATTAAAACTCTTTTTTATTTATTCAGCCTCAGTGATGGGCCATGGTAGTAACTTAGTTTCTCCACATCTATGTCTTTCTCTTAAAATTGCTACTTTTGAGCTGTCGAGACTTATGACTGCCTGGAAGAAACATGAGCATGAAAGAATGAAAGTAACTTAGATTGCTGTGCTAATATACCTCTAAGGTGCTAAAGTTGTTTTGTTTAATCATTATTTCACAAACCTATTAGATTATTGGCTTCCCAGAATTGAAATTCTTTCCTGAATGTTTCTGAGTTTTCTATCTCTAAACATTTCTACAGAGTACTGTATTAGGTATCTTTGTTCGTTTATAGATATGTTTCCTTAACAGTGGAGTACTAGTGATCTCTACTCCATACTATGAGAAAGAAGTTATGCATTATTTTCCTTTCCAAGAAAACTAAACTGATGCACAGAATGATTGTCTGCCATTAAGTGAAATTGCAGCAGAGGGCCGCACTTACCTTATTAAGATGAAATTTCTGTTTTTATTTACATTGGGAGGGGGGGCTATATTCCCGGTAAAGGATTAGTGTAGGAGCCTGGGACACCAGTGCAGCCATACCGAGTAGAGAAGTGTGGTGAATGTTACAGCTCACTCTCTACATTGGTTTATTTGTCAGTAGGAAAATATGAGGAAGTGGAGAAAGTATTAGTTTACATTAAAAGGTAAAACATGAAGAGGCCACTGTCAATTCAGGTTGTGCCTGTTGATTTCCAAGTAACAACCTTGTCTCTGGAATCATTAAAAGTATCACTTTCCTGAGAGGAGGTCAGGTTTCCTGCCTCTGAGGCTGAATAAAGCTGGTGTATCACTTTGTCATTCTTTACGAGAACAGTGGCCCTGGAGACATTAAAAAAAAAACTATCAATGATTATCGATGCTACTTCCTTTATAAAAGTATGCAGGCACATACATTTAGTAAAATTTGTTAGTTATACAGCCAGTAAATATTTCAATTCTTTAGAGCTAACTTTTCTCCAGAAGCTGTCTTTAAAAATAGTGGGTATGATTGGTTAATGTTTAATCTTTTTAAAACAATTTTTTAAAAGATTTTATTTATTTATTTTTAGAGAGGGGAAGGGAGGGAGAAAGAGAAGGAAAGAAACATCAATGTGTGGTTGCCTCTTGTGCGCCCCGCTACTGGGGACCTGGCCAGCAACTCAGGCATGTGCCCTGACTGGGAATCAAATGGGTGACCCTTTGATTCTCAGGCCAGCACTCAATCCACTGAGCCACACCAGCCAGGGATAATTGCACAATTTTTTTAAAACAAAAATATCATTCTGTTCCTTCCACATGTAGTATTTTTAAAATTCCAAAAATATATATTCTTAATTTAGAAAAGATATAAATATTAAACTGCCTAACATGATGATAGATGAAAGGTGATATAAACATTTAAAGATGGTTTTACTATTCCCCAGGAACAAATCAACACTGTGCCACCAACAAGTGTACAATTGGCTTTATATCTAGACACGTAGATACATTTTGCCCCATCAGTGCTCTGCCTGGACAGGCTGAAGTACCCTTTTCATGTTGAGGTTGTTTAGGGAATAGCTTTGCAGAGGATGCCTGGACATGTGTGTCTTTAAGTAGTGGTGCATGGCAGTCTCCAGCATATACACTATGTCCTATAAACTCTGAAAGGTGGGTTTGGGTAAGGGACAGACTTCTCTGAATGAAATGGATTCAGTCACAGTTGAGGAACATTTTGTGAGATAGATACTGTGTTGCATTTAGGGAATATTATAGGAACAGCGAGTGTTCTCACAAAGCATGAAGTTCCACTATTATGGACTAGTAAGGGAACCAAAGAATACTAGAATGGTTAATTTGACTGTTTAACATATGTGCTTTTGACAGGCTTTCTGAGGTTACACAGTCTGGTGTCCCCATTTTGGTAACTCCTTACCCAAGAAGCCTTGAGACTCAAGATGTCATAGACTGTTTTTTTGTACTTCTAAAGTTTTTTTTACACATCATTTGAATTATGAAAATGTAAATAATGTTTATGGAGATACATACTGGCTGTTAAATTCATCATTTTTAAAGAAATAAAACTATAGTATTTTTTTCCATTACCATTTAGTCCCCTTATAACCCCCTCTTGCCATAATCACCACACTCTTGTCCATGTCCATGAGTCCTTTTTCCTTTTTTTTCTCCATTTCTCTACCTCCTCATGTCCCCCACCCCTCTTAGCTCTCCATCTATGAGTTTGTCTATATTTTGCTTGTTAATTCAGTTTGTTCATTAGATTCCACATATGAGTGAAATCATTTGGTATCCATCTTTCTCTGACTGGCTTATTTCACTTAGCATAATGTTCTCCAGGTCCATTCACACTAGAGCAGAGAGCAAAATTTTCTTTTTTTATGGCTGAGAAGTATTCTATTGTGTAAATGTCCCATAGTTGTTTTATCCACTCATCTACTGATGGACACTTGGTCTGCTTCCATATCTTGGGAAATGTAAATAACGCTGCAATGAACATAGGGGTACTTAAGTACTTTCAGATTCATATTTTGGGTTTCTTTGGATATATTCCCAGAAGTGGAATTGCTGGGTCAAAAGGCAAATCCATTTTTAATTATTTGAGATAATTCCAAACTGCTTTCCACACTGGTTGCACCAGTCTGCATTCCCACCAACAGGGCAAAAGGGTTCTCCTTTCTCCATCTCCTTACCAGGACTTGTTGTTTGTTGGTTTATTGATGGTAGCCATTCTGACAGGTGTGAAATGGTATCTCATTGTGGTTTTTATTTGCATGTCTCTGATGATTAGTGACATTGACCATATTTTCATATGTCTTTTGGCCATCTGTATGTCCTCTTTGGAGAAGTGCCTGTTCAGGTCCTTTGCCCATTTTTTAATTGGGTTTTCTTTTTTTCTTTGGTGTTGAGTTTTATAACTTCTTTATAAATTTTGGATATTAACCCCTTATCAGGTGTATCAGTGAATATATTTTCACATTCTGTAGGTTGTCAATTTATATTATTGATGTTTTCCTTTGTTGTGTAAATACTCTTTAGTTTGACGTAGTCCCATTTCTTTCTTTTTCTTTTGTTTTCCTTGCCTGGGGAGATATATCCAATAAAATATTACAATGAACAATGTCCAAGATTTTGCTGCCTATGTTTTCTTGTAGGATTTTAAAGGTTTCAGGTAAAATATTTAAGTCTTTTATCCATTTTGAATTTATTCTTGTGTGTGGTATAAGCAGGTGGTTTAGTTTCATTTTTCTACATGTATCTGTTCTGTTTTCTCAACACTATTTATTGAATAAACTACCTTTAGCTTATTGTATATGCTTGCTTCATTTGTCAAATAGTAATTGACTACAAAGGTATGGGTTTATTCCTGGGTTCTCTATTTTGTTCCATTGTTCTGTATGCCTGTTTTTATGTCAGTACCATCTTGTTTTGATTACCATGGCCTTGTAGTATAGTTTGATATTAGGTAGTATGATTCCTCAAACTTTGTTCTTCTTTCTCAGGATTACTGTTGCTGTGTGGGGCCTTTTGTAGTTCCATATAAATTTTTGAAATATTCGTTAAGGTTGGATACAAGACAGGAATGTCTGCTTTCACCCCTGTTATTCAACATAGTATGGGAAGTCTTGACCATAGCAATCATACAAGAAGAAGAAATTAAGGGCATCCAAACTGGAAAGGAAGGAGTAAAACTGTCCTTATTTGCAGATGACATGATACTGTAAGTAGAGAATCTGAAAGATTCCACCAAGAAACTACTAGAACTGATAAATGAACTCAGCAAAGTAGCAGGATAAAAATTAGTTGCATTTTTATATGCCAATAAAGAACTAACAGAGAGGGAAATTAAGAAAAAATTCAATAAAATACCTAGGAATAAACCTAACCAATGCTATAAAAGACCTGTACTTGGAAAATTATAAGACACTGGAGAAAGAAATTGAAGAAGATACAAATAAGTGGAAGCACATACTGTGTTCATGGATAGGAAGAATTAACATCATTAAAATGTCCATACTACCCAAAGCAATCTGTAGCTTCAACATAATTCCTATCAAGAGTCCAATGCTGTATTTTACAGACCTAGAATAAAGTCATTATTTTATTTACATTTATTGATTGCCAATATTGTTTTGGTCATAATACAAAGATAATTTGATGTACATGAGTTCAAAAATTTATATTCATTTCCATTTATGTTTGTACTCTGAGGGGCTTTGTTTGATATTCCTCCAGTCCAATTAAATAAGTTACATATTTCTTGAGTGATGTTAAGAAGCATTAAGTGAGCTTTTAACATGGTACATAAGGGAAAAAACAGTTAACTTGGGAGATGAGAAAGAAAAACATAATTTAAGAAGTCAAATTCAGAATACTGGAAAGTATTCATTTCACCACTCTGTTTCTACTCCTGAGTCATAATTCTTTAGGCATAAATGGTGATCTTTAATAAGAATGAAAGCTTTTTTCTTTAGGCCCTTTCTTAACAGAGCTAAGCATTTTAGATATTTCACTAATATGCTACATTTAAAAAAAAGTTTTCTGATCTCTGGTTGCATACTCTCATACAATTAAAAGTACATTAAAATAAAAATTGAAGTATAAGAAAAGTACAAGTTGAGCCATTTGCATCTTATTTCTTGCCCTTTAAAAATTAAAATATTGTAGTGTATTTTATTTTATTATATTTTATAACATTATTTCTACTCTAAATTTTATGTATCTATTTTGATTCCCATTTAAATGGATTTAGTTCCTGTAATTATTCAGCTTATTCCATTTCATGTAACTTCGGGTTGAAATTAATGGAATTGAAGGACTTTTAGGGCTTTACTTTTTTCATCTTCTAGAATATTTTTCAGGGTAAATGAAAGACGGAGAACTTCTGACACCAGAGTTTCAAATGAATAAAACTTAAAGACATATGTAATAACATAAATAGCCTAGTACTGAATTTTAAAGAAGCAAGTTTTAATTTATATTTGCAGCCACTCTTGCAAACACTAATTTCTTTAGAAGATAAATTTATTATATTATTTTCTACATAGTTGTATTTAAACTCAAGCTGGTCACTAAAGAGGAATTGTTTGTATTGCAAACATTTTTACTTTAAAATATTCAACCTGATGTAATTGAACATTCATTACATTTCTTACTAAGTGACCAAAGATTAAAATAATTATACTGAACATGTGTGCACTCACATAGAAGGGCTTGCTAGCTGCAGCAAACTGATTAGAATATTGCTATTTTGGAAATGTATATAATGTACATATTTGAGATTTAACATATTTAAGATAGCAATTCCTGTCCTTTTTTAGATAATACTTTTTATTTTTTATTTGTAACATTCTTGATATTATGTAGTTTTCATTCTTATAAATAGAATCTCATTTTCTAGATAAACTTTGTGAGGTGAGTGAAGGCCAGTAAGGCCAAACTACTTGCCAAGAATCATGTTGATTTGAATCAGCATCAGAATCCATGGGAACTCCTTCTTTTTGCTCTATTTTTATTGTTGATGCTATTACAGTTGTCCCCATCCTCTATGCCCCTACCCTCCCCCTCTTCTCTCCAGCCCTCATGACACTGCTGTCTGTGAGAAACTTCTTGAACATTAATGTTTTCATCCTATTAACTCATTAGCATAGCTTTAGATGCTTTCAAAGAACTGTGATGGTTTTATTCTCTCCTGACCCAGCCCAATTCATCTGTTGCTTTTCAGTTTGCAATGCCTCCTCTTTTCTCAGCTCCCCTTCTTCTTTACTCACTATGAATGTGTATGATTAACCTGAAGATGATAGCATTTCTGTAAAATGTCAGGGGAGCTGGCAAGATTTTAAATATCTAAATTCACCACTCTTGACAGGGAGGGAAAGGGAGAGGGGGAGAGAGGGAGGGAAGGAGGGGGAAAGGGGGAAAGAGAGATGGGGAGAGAGAGAGAGAGAGAGACTCTTTCATATATGCAGTTACTTGAAAAGCAGACACACACATCAACTAGTATAGACAATGTTTAAATACAAAGTAATGTGTTCTTTTTTTACTTAAAAGTAATTAATTACAGATATGTTAACTAGTTTATTAAACACAGTGTTTGCTTCATTGGGCAAAACTTAAGTTTTATTAGCTCTAGAAAAGACAAAACAAGAAATAGACCAACAAGAATGAATGCCTTAGAGGAGGATTTAACTTAAAATATACTTGGGAGCTGAGCTTTTGAAGCACAATTAAATTGAAAGCTTCAAAGATATCATGTTTTATTCTTAAGATTATATTTCCCCAAGGTAAGTTCTTTTTTGATATCAGAAAACTTCACATTGATATCACCATTCAAAAACACATCAGCATATAAACTTTAAAAACGGTAATTACACTGGAATAGCTTTTGCCTTGAGTTAACTACGTGGGCTAGTAGTAGTATAATAGTTACCTGAAATGCCAGTGTAGTTTTGAGCATGCACTTTGAAGCTCAGCCACGGTCTATTTTTAGCTGATGGAACACGGATTTCCACATCTGTTATACCCAACATAATGTGCCTGCTCTACACCCACACTGAAAATAACATGTGGTCGGGCATGGGGATTAAGTATTCATTCCTTTTGATTATGTAGTTTAGAAAAATGGGTTGATGACAATTCAAAGAAGATTTCTATCTATTTGTATTTTTATATCTCTTGTAATCAAACTGTTTGGCTTTCTTTGTATAATTGTAAGTAAGTTTATTTTTTGACAGGTTTGGACAACAATAATTAATTAATTGGTGTTGTGTTTCTATAGCGAAGACTTTAGTAGAGAGAGGCTGTTTGACATGACAACGATGAGCTGTGGGGTATGGAAGAGACATTTTACAACGTATATTTATTCAGAACTACATTGCCAGACTAGTCTGTTGAGGATGAACAGTTACTTTACTGAATAGTCTCCAAAACTGTGCATACGTTTTCAGTAGTATGTTAGGTATAGAAGATAATTAAAAGTATAAGAATTATTCAGAACCTAATAGACTTGCAAAATGCAGGTAGGGGTAATGTAACTTTCAGCTACAGTTTTCCTACCTTGAATTCAACAAATCCTACCTTTGTTTAGTTGTTAAATAGAGCATATTTAGAATCTTTGTAGAATGACTATCTTGCAATGCAACCAGATTCCTTTTTGGAAGCAAATTTTCAGGTTGTTGATTTTCAGGCACTGCTTCCACTCCCTCCCACTTTTGCTTACCCATTCCACATGGACTGTTCACCACAATAGTACATAGGGGCCTTTTTACAAATGTGTAGTATGTCCAGTTTTCATATCTCAGCCCTCATCCCCGCCCCCTTTCCTGTTGGAAAGGATAGACCAGAGTCATGGGCTAGTCAGTCATCTATTACTGCGTGCTGTATCTTATCCCTGAGTCAACACAGTCCCCAGTTGTTTTGGAATCTAGATTTGCTGCTCCAGAGCAATTGGTTTGTTTGGCTATGAAGATCAAGTTCCTCACCCACATACCTCAAGTTTGAAACCTTGACATATTTGTATGTTTCATCTGTGTTTAAAACTCAAGTTGGAGTTGAGAATTCTATTTAATTGGGCAGAGTCTAAGAGTTCAAATACCATTTGTGCATGTGGAGGGCAGATGGTAATGAAATGTGTGTACACCCACATGGAAACGCTCTTCTGCCTCAGTGAACTGGCTGCGGGCTCTAGGGAGCCATTTAAAGACCTGGGCAGTGGTTTTACTGGTGGCAACAGTAGTGGAAACTGCGGAAGGAGGCTGGTTTTGAAGGATGCTGAACTTCTCTTCTCCTCCTTTGAATTTCCGCATTAATTTTGCCTTTTTTTCCTTAGGAGCAAAAGCCACCGTTCCTCTATCAATATGTAACATATGTGTGAAAAGACATCTTTGTCGCAGATTGCTTCTTAGAACAGATAACTTCTAGACCGTGAAAGTGTTTTCTTTATATTTTTACTTGCCAAATTCCCTTGTAAATACCTGCATATATAAAAAGATGTTGATTGTAATGAAGATGACTATATTTTCCATTTAGAAATTTCAGTTCCTAAGGAAATCTTTCTAAGGGACATGAAGCTAGTTTGCACCTTGGTTTTATAGGTTACAACCTGATAAACCTGTAAGATTTCTGGAGGTTAAAAATGTTAGATGTGCCACAATGAATAGAATATCACATTTCATATGTTTTTATTTTTGCTCTTTACAGGCCGTCTGCAGTGCAACTGATGGCTTTTGGACTGCACTGTAGAATTTTAACAGTCCCAATTTCAGGAACAGTTTATTTTTTGTTGACGTGTCAGACCTATTTTAATGGAGGCTAAAATCACGCAACCAGTCAGGTGCAGAACGGCTTAGGGGAGACACAGAGAATGTAGGGGAGTGAAGACGGCAATGACAGACCTTCATTTATAGCCTCAATTTACATATTCAGATGCCCATATTCTTTTAAAAATAATGATGAAGTAAAGCCAATAATCAAGTACATGAATGTATTTCCTTACGTGATTCATTTGCATGTGGATAAGAAGGTATTTGGAGTAGGACATGATCACCTTAGTAGATTAATAACCAAGCCAGCACTATAATAGCATCAAAGAGGAAAAGAGCCTTTCTCAGGAATTACTTCTTTCATAAAGAGAATAACCTTGTCCAGTGTTGGCCAGGATACACCTTGAGATGAATAAATTATGTTTGTAACTGACTATAGAAAAAAATGCCTGCAACATATAGTCATACACTTGTAATAACAAGAGTACAATGTCATTTGCTGTACAGATGCGAGGAAAATAACATTAATAAGTCTTAGGAAGTTTCAAGTCTTACATAGGGATATGAAAGCAGAAAAATTTGGAAACATGCAGACTATAATTATCTTTGTTCAGACAATAATGTGATATCCACCTTATTGTCAATAATGATTCCTCTAATTACGCACACTTGTTCTCTCTTCCCTCTGTTTTTCTCTAACCACCAAGTTTATATATATCGGCTGAAATTATCTCTGATTTTATGGTTTATTCTAGTTAATCCTGTATGTTACTCTACTATCAAAAGACTTTCAGTTGCCTAATTATCTAGAATTTAAAGAAACAGCTCAAATATAAATACTAGAGATCAAATTTTTACCAGACAGGTCATATAAATGATAAAGTAAAGCAATGTAAGAAAGTGTAGTACTTTCTAAAACATAATAAAAATCAAAATTATAAAATTTTGTTTCATTCCATGGTAAAGCTCAGACTTAATAATGTCTTAAAATATGCCATTCTGTTTTTATCTTTCTTATGGTAATGAAAATAGCCATGGCAACAATTATAGAAATTTACCTCCAAAGGAGTATTTACAATGTGGCTCATGTTATGCAGCCTTCCCTACATATACTTAACATGCATTTGTGTTTCATTTTAATTTACTTTCATAAGTAACCTTAGTATATTATGACATTATATGTTTTTTTTTTCAGGAGTGAAGTCCTAACTTGATAACCTCAAGTGACTATCTTACAAGGGCTTTGATATTGTTAAAACAGGAATCATCTGTGTTCTAACTCCATAAAATAGGTAAGCTATGCATAGAGCTGTTTTTTTTTAAGTTGTATTAGATGAGCCAAACACAACTACTGTGGATACTTATAATTAGCAAAATGTAACCTAATAATAAGTGTATATGTATATATACAGGCATATATATATATATATACATATACACAAAAAAATTGTAAGTTTCTTGAGAACATGAATTGTCTCATTTACTTTTAATACCTTATCGTGCTTTTTATTTTTTTCTTATTGTGCTTTTAATTCACTATGCTAAAACAGTTAGCATTAGACAAATGTTTATTAAATGAATAGACAAACAACTAAGAATTTATACTTTACATGTGTGTCTAGTTCTGTTAGGAAAAACATTGATTTATTAGGTAGACAGTAGTACATAGAGGAACACAAAGAAAACACCTTCTGAAAACAATTTTAAACAATTCTATGTACTAGAGAACTTAAGTCCCTTCAAGTCAAATTCCTTTTATTATCCTATTTGTTCCCAAAATAATGCTACATTATTGACTCAATTTTTTTTCTACTATTGCTATTAGATTCTTCCTTGAGGTATTACCAAGAGGTATTCATTCATTCAAAATTTCCAATACTTGTACTTACCTTTCTTTATATCTGGGAGTTTATTTTTATAACCTTCCCTTGCTGTAGTACAATTTTTAAAATATTCTTTATGAAAGTAGTTATATTTTGCATTTTGGCACAGACTATATTCACAAGACTTTATCAAAACCGATGGGCTTCAAAGTTTCATGAGACTCAGCATGAACCCTGTCTCTGGATACTACTACACCTCTCTGCTTACATTTTTTTTTTCTCCTCCAAAATAAGGCAGTTGTGTGTACACATAACCAAAACCATATGTAGGACTCCAGAGAGTATCAGGATGACTTATACAAATTACTATTGCTTTGGATTTACTGGATCAGTTGTTCATGAGACTCTGTGAAGTGCATTGAGTACATGGGTGATCTTCCCATTGTATTATAAACACTCCTACCCCAAGCTCTGTAAGCACTAGCAGTGTATTTTGAAAGGGAAAAGCTACACAGTTCTCTTAGCTAGTAAGTAACTGAGGGCTGTCAAACAAAACTTAAATGTAGTTTATATGATTTTCTTTTTTAAGTCTTACCATCTTTTTTCCTTCTCTTGGTACTAGGTAATTAAATATTTTTAAAGGGTGCTAAAGCATCAAGACCACAAATGAGATTTGAGCTTAGGAACTACTGTGAAAAATTAAAAAGCACATAGGGAGGGGATCAAATCTTCAAAGTTTGACCCCTCCCCTTTCCAACAGATCTTGCTCTGAGAGCCTATTTTCATTAAAAAGTGTTGCATTTGGTACCTCTTTCTTTTTCTTTGTCATTATGGAAATGATTTTCAGTTGTATTTAGAGGTCTTTTTTTTTCAAATAAAGAACTATGTTTTAGATGATAGGTATTTTAAACTACTAAATAGAGTATTGATGTGTAGGAGGGTATTTGTCTCTTTTTGCACTCTGCAGCTGAATGCCTGAGGCATTTGCAATTGAACAGTGGAAGAGATTTCAAGAAGCAGGCGAGTCTGAATGCACCCGTGCTAGCTAGCCATCAATCTTCCTTTCTCCTGCCATCCTCTCTGTAAGTGTTTACAAGCACACACAGGCACATGTGTGTGCAAATATGCATACTATATAGGGAAAATGTTCCCAGGTATGTCTAAACTAAATTTCCTCCGCTCCATTTTTCATATTTTAATATTTCTGATATTTGGATAGGTCAAGCACTCAGTGCACATTTAATACATAATTACACCTTGTTTGTCAAAAGGCTGTCGTACTGGAAGCTAAATCATCTTGCAATTAATGGTATTTTAGAATTGAGAAAAGATTATAACTACGCATATGATTTTTGGTTTTCTTGCCTGAAAGTTTATTGATTCCAAATGATAAACTTTGCTCATTCTCTTCTGCTCTGTCTTAGTTACTCTTACACCCATGTAAACATTCCACCACATTTCTAATGCAAGGGAAACAACGGTCTGCTCCAGTTTACATAATATTATTTTTAAAAATGTATGAATGATGTTGAAAAGAGATGGAGAGGATTGTGGTTTAGAACAATACTATTGTAAATTATTTCATAAAGTGAGGGCCTTCTAAGTAAAATAAGCTTCAGTTTATGTTTTCTTTTTAAGTATTTCAAGCTACACAGATTGAATTTTGTAAAATGTCACTGCTCTAGGTCAGGAGCGCATCTTGATGAATGTAGGTAATGATACAGGTAGAAGCTGAGGACCGAGAACTGGACACATACATACTAGACTCACCAATTGTCTATCCTTCAACTGCAATGTATGTAAGTGTTTCATAAATTCTAGTTTATGTGCTTCCGTATCATGATAAAAATATTATTATTCCACTAATAATTCTATTTCTTGTTTTAGATATTTAGTAAGAAAAAACATTCAAATTCATTCCCATGATAAGAAAAGGTTGATTACTTTAGAGAGGAATTATTCTAAAATATGTATTTTAATAATTCTATTAATCATTATTAAATGAGTATAATTTCATATTATTAATGCATAGGGTTATCTATAACTATAGTATACTTCATATTGGATCAGAAAATTTATTTGGAAAATTGAACTATTATTTTGGGGGTGTATGTGTATGTATGTGTGAGAGAGCGAGAGAGAGAGTGCCAATGAGTGATCTGTAGATTAGCACATTATAAACTAACAGAATCTGCAAAAAGCAAAATATACAATAAATTCCAAACTAAACTTCATGAGTTAAATTAAAATTTTGCAATAGGGGGCGTTCAGCCTCATGAAATCAGTATAGAGAGTTTTTCAACATACAAGAAAGAAAATAGATTTAAATATAGTATCTCAAAATAGCACAACTTACAGCAAGTATATAATTTGTGAAGTAATTGGGTAATTAATTGAAAAAAAAAGTTGAGCAGTGCACGAAGCTTGTCCATCTTTCAAAAAATAGAGCTTAGATGGCATATGGCAGAATATAAATGCGTCTCTATGCTGTGGCTTTGAATGTTAATTTTATAAACTATTCTAGTTCATCCAATTTGTAAAGCTAAATATAAATTGCACTTCACTGAAGAAATTTTGACTTAATGTCATGTTTTTATCGCTCGTTTTTTCAAAATTAATATGAAGTCTTATGGAATATTTCCTAAAATTTTAGAATGTCTTCACCTTTAAAATGTTTTCTTACCAGTGTTTTCTTCACTTTGTATTTTCCTAATGTAGACCGTACCTTACAAAATATGATAGCTACACTTCAAGACAACTGTGTGTTTTACTTTTAATATACCTTAATTGTGTTGATATTTATTATTTCATTGCCCACATAGCTCCAAACCTCAGTCTCACAGAATTTCTTTACAAATGTGTCAATCTCTTTGGCGCTTTTCTAAGACAGTATTTCCTTCTGACATCAGCTGAGTTCATTTCTCCTTCCTTTAGTTCTCCTTGCATTTGCCACATTGTGATAGAAACATTTGTTTATGCAGCTGGTTTTGCCTGTAGATTATATACTCAGAGGAGGACAGGAGACATTTGTACCCGCAGTATAGAGGACAGTGCCTGAAATATACTCAATAATGCTAATTAATTGAGCAAAAAATTACAGCTGTCTTCAAACAATAAAGGACATTAAAAATACACTGAAGTACAAAGAATAATGTATAACTGTAAAACATAAAATTATTTTTTTTGCCTTGCTAGCTAGGTTATTTTTTTCTCTAAATTTTAAATCTTACATGACTCCATTACTCAGTAATCTAAAAGTATAAATTCTCTCCTATAATGTATAGGGGCTGAGAGGCAGGGTTCTGGCCAGGATTCTGAGTTTACCCAGAGTGACTTTGGGAAAATTAGTTAAATTGACTTTCCTTTTTGTAAAGTAGAGAGAATGAAAATACCAGTACCACACATTGGTTGTGAGGATCACATGGTATAACATATGGAAAGCCCATAGGACAGTGCTATTATTTACTGTTAGTTATTATTATTATCACTGTTTTTGCTCCTTCTTTGAAATTTGTATTTTTTTCATTAGCATTTATCTTATAGCACAGATGGCAAACACAAGGCCCGTGGGCCCAGCACCTTATTTCTACCTGGCGGCAGCGTGGAGCTCTCCCTTAACTGTTAAGGAGTTAACAGTACATTACACAGTCCTAAAATTACATTCGGCCCTATGAAGGCCACCGCAAGGCTGATGTGGCCCCTGGTGAAAATGAGTTTGACACCCCTGCCCTATAGCACCCCTCTACAATCACCACACTGTTATCCATGTCCATGAGTCTTTTTCCTTTTTGCTCCATCCTGCCACCCCCAAACTGCCCCCATCCCTTAGCTGTCATCCTACTCTCTGAGTCTGCTTTTATTTTCCCTGTTAGTTCAGTTTGTTCATTATATTATTCATATGAGAGAAATCATATGGTACTTGTCTTTCTCTGACTGGCTTATTTCACTTAGCATAATATTCTCTAGGTCCATGCATACTGTCGTAAAGGGTACAATTTTTTTCTTTTTTATGGCTGAATAGTATTCCATTGTGTAAGTATCCCATAGTTGTTTTATCCACTCATCTACTGAAATTTGTATTCTTTACTGTGTTGGATCCTGAGCTCTCAGTTGCATTAAGAAAATAAATCAAACAATTAAATGACCTGCCTTTGGCAGCTGAGATGCCATCTTTCCAATTTTTATATTTTTAGCACAAGTTAATATAGAGTAAACTTTTGAACATTATTTAAGATTCTCCTTGATAAATCCAACTGGTAGCCCAATGAAAGACAATCCAACTCACTGAATCTGGATGCACTGAGGTCCCTTTGAATAAATTTACTCTCACTGCCAAAATCAAATTTATGTCTTAAGAAGTTTAAGCATTCTATCTTTTCCTTTTCAGACATCATTTTATCATATTTCCCATGTTTATCAGACAAAGACAGTACGATATTAAAATCCAGTATCACTTCTGCAAGTTTCTGTTGCACAAAAATCATTTCTGTTCTTTCTGTTGAGCACATTAGCACTAGTGATAAAACATTTACATCAGAAAAGATTTCTCATCTCTTGATTAGGCCTGAGCTCAGGCACAGTGTGGCTTGCTCTTCCTCCTCATGGCATCATGGATTCTGTGCTCCTGACACTGATAAAGAATAGGTACCATCGAAGGAGCTAAAATTATAAGTTTGGAGACATATAGAGGGTAGAGAGGTGACATTTTTACCAAGTTCACTTTAACTCTCACAATATTTTCTAAAGTTTAGTGTGCTTTTCCATGCCTTTCTTCAAATCATCCCTGAAACCCTTCTGAGCTTACCAATAACTGTGTTTGGGCTGAGAATTGCTTTATGTCAAATTTGGGACCTTCCACAAGAAGAGGACAATACTCACAGGAATTATGATGTGGTGACATGCATTGGGAACCTAGGTGACACAGTGTTTCAAGGGAAGGAGAATGCAGCTGCAACTATCCATTGCCTCTAGCAAACTAATTATCTCACTGTGATTTCTATTTTGTCACACTATTATTAAAGCAAGGGTTTCAGACTCTAAACCAGAGAATCACATTACTGCAACATTGTTAAAATGGTCATTTAGAACACAGCAAAAGAGGATCATCACAGTTGTCTGCCCAACCCAGGCAGAGAGTTGATATCTGAAATCATGCTTTCTTTCAGTTTTTAAAAAATACCATTTGGTGAATAAGAGTTATGCACTATCAATTGTGTAGTAAATGTAAATTAGGTGCCTTTGGGTTCTAAATCAATTCCTTCACTTCTGCTGTTGTGGGTTGGCCATGAAAGCCTGAAAGAGTGTAGCTTCCAAACACACCTGTCTTTTGGCAAAAAACACCCTAAGCATTGGGTAATTCTAATTTAGAATCAAAATTAACTAGTAATTAAATTTATTTGCTAATAATTTCATTTTAATAAGTAAAGACAAATTTTAAAATTTAAATGAAAGCATACTATTGAAGCAGAAGAAACTGGAATAATGAAAGAGTAAAAAAGAGTAAATGGTACTACTACCAGAACAGTGTAGAAAAATAAGACTAGAAGAAATTATTTTTAAAATTTTGGCAATTATACTTTGTGTTATTAGAGCAAAGTAAAATAGTAGTTTTTTTGTGTACAAAAATGTTAAACATAACCAAAGTGGGCTAATTAAGAGGATTTGGGGCAAAACTGAATTTTGTAAGAAATTTACTTTTAATAATGAAAAGAGAATTAGTGAAATTGGTCATCCAAAATCATAATGAAATGTCCTTAAAATATTTTAAAATAATTTTTAACAGGATTGAAACTTATTATTTTTGCTAGCTGCAAACTAAAATTTCTGAATACAAACAAAAAATAATTTAAATGGAGAGATGAAGAAATGTTCTTAACTTGTGACCAAAAAAATAAAACTCATGGTACAGATATTTTTGAATTTTACAGCTATCAAAGAATAATTTGAGGTACATATTAAAAAAATTAATTAATCACTGGACAATGTTTCAGCTATAAGAGGTCAAAAATCTACATTTATTTTAATTTTAAAACAAAAGATTATTATTTCTCATTGTTTCCTTTAATTTCATTCAATATACATTGAAGATATTTATGCTCAAATATCTGAAGCAGAGTCTACAAAAGGTATTATGGATAGGATTGTTAAAATCGGTCAATGAGTATGTATAAATGCTATGATACCACCTGTTTATGAAACTGTTGAAAAAATAGACAATCTAGGGGTCTTGTGTTTTTTGCCAGTACCCGTTGGTTAAGTCTTGGGAGAGTTTTACAAAGATCAATTGTTCTGAAAAGATTTGCTGATCATTCAGAGTGAAGGTTATCTTGGAATGAAGTTCCAAGCTTAAATTAGGCAAGCACAAAATGTTGAAATGGAAAGTTTTTATAATACAAATCAATAATAATGATTTACACATTTTAAAAACATCAATCATTATGAAAAATATTTTCATTCTAATTTGCAGTTTTATGAAACTTGACTGCAAAAAGCTACAAGAAAAAAGATGAACCAGTGTTTTGTCAACTTTAATACAAATATTAGAAAAAATGATTTTTTATAGTACTTGGTTGTTCAAAATTTAAGTATATTTGGAACAACTTTGTTATGTGAATCTACTATTTCAATTTTATATTTTATGAAATCTAAATCATGATTTCAATGAAAACTTGGAATCGAGATATGCTGTGAGTGTAAAATACACAATGGGTTTTGAAGAAGACAGTATGAAAAATGGAATGCAAAATAAATGCCTCATTAATATATTTATGCTCATTACAGGTTAAAATTATTATTCTAGATATATTGGATCACATGAAATATATTACTAAAATTAATATCATGTTTCTTTATTCCTTTAAAATGTGGATACTAGAAAATTAAAAATTATATATGTGGCATGCATTATATTTCTATTTTTATTGAAATATATAATTTCTTACTATCAGTATTTTGCAAAATTTTCCATTTAACTTTGTCGGTTTTCTTCATTGTTTAGTAATAAGCACTATAAATATTAAGCTTACAAACTTATTTAGCGTTTATACTGTACTCTCTGAGCCCTTCTGTTAAGTCATCATTTACCAGAAAATTAAGATAGTAAATATGGAAATTATATTTTATTACTAATCTAGAAATTTTCTTACTTATTTTGGGAAGTTTTGAGATTTTAATGTTAAAATATTACTAATCAACTAGTCAGTATTATCTTTTCCTCCTGCTTAGTGCCAAAAAGCTAAACTTTGGAGAGTAACACATCCTGTCCTTTCTTTTCTTTTGGATTACTTGTTCTTTAAAACTGAGTCTTTGAAAGCAGAACTTGTCAAGAGAGCTTAAAGTGAGAATAAAAATATGTAAACTTAAATGTTTTCCAGTTGTAAGTGGGTTAAAATAACGGAAGAAAAATATTTTCAAATAAGACTTGCTAGCAAAGTAGACAAGGAGAGCTTGGCACATCTGTGAGATTGTTGATGCCATGCCTCAGTGCTGATGTACGGTAAAATCCTCTGCACTCAGTCATAGAGCAGGTGAATTAGAAATTAGATAAACGTGACCACAGGATCACTAGACACAGGCAACATCACTGTCTTCAAAGTGTCCTAGAAGTAGCTCAAATCACGGCCTCCTGGTAATTGGCACAGAGAGACACTTGAAATTACATATTGGGACCACAATCTCTGCAACTAATTTAATTATGCTCAGGACCACTAAGGTCTGGTCCAGAATGGGATATTAAGGTTGACTTTGAAATGTGAATAATGCTGATTTGTCACAGATCCAGCTCAAAGTGTAGTAATGTTTTAGACTGTGGTCGTCTCCCCAATAGATTTTTTTTTTACCTCCAGCTTCAGAGTTCTGACTCTCAAGAGAAAAACAAAACAAATTGAGAGAGGAAGGAAGGGAAAAAAAGCAATAAGAATGGCAGAGAGGAAGGTAAAAATGGAAAGAGGAAGATAAAAAAGAAAAACAAAATTCAGCAATAGCAAAGAAACCAAAATCATTAGAACAATGTCCATATGCCACATCCTGTACATTCTGCAATCCTACATTTCATTCTCTTTTGAGGAGGATGGAATAGAAACTACAAATACATTTCAATTCAATGAAGAGATGTTTTCCATCCTTATTTCTTTCGTTCTTTCTCTTGTGAACTTGGGCACCTTCGGTATTACAGTTGTTTTCCCCTATCCTGGCAAGTCCTTGCTTAAAGAGAGTCAGTAGAGTAGAATCCCTAAATTGGGTTCAACTGTCAGTCAAAAGTCAATAAATTCAGTTAAATGCATGGGCTTATGCGCATGTACAGGTGCAAAGGCACGTATACACACACACATTCACACACACTTATACATGTCACAGAGTCCCACTGTGATGCTTAGGAAAATGCAGCTTCTCCACCATTACAGCAGCTGGTAGTACAGATATACTATCAGTGCTTTAAGAGAAGTCCCATAATGTACTTGATTATACTATACTATTTGTAAATGAGTTGCCTGACAACACTGTCATGTGCCAAGTAGACCTAAAGAAGGTCAAGTGGAACTACAATTTTGATAGCAAAATGTTTTCTTTTAGTAGGGGGCATTATCAAACCAACAGTTTATAAAAAGAGGCCCTGAACTGATATGAGTTACTTATGTGATCCACTCACAAATCAGGCCGAGGCAAAGCAGGGAAATGTCCAGTTTTTGGATGCTTAGAAAGTCTTTCTCTGATATAAATGAAATATATATATAAACATACTCATTTATTTGCTAAAGATGTTTTATATAAAGTAAAATTACATGAGAGAAATATTCAAAATTGCAAATGGGGTGTTATTAGTTCTACTTTATATTTTCTATGTGTCGTCATTAGTGTGTGACACATTAGTGTGTGACACACTAGTGTGTGACATATTAGTGTGTGACACATTAGTGTGTGACATATTAGTGTGTGACACATTAGTGTAAAATCCTTAGAAAATGTATGTGAGACACCTTGCTTCTTATCCTCTAAAGGAGATTAAAATGGTTCAATATAATGGTTGTTGTCTTTTTATTTACCTCTTTTAACACGTGCACTTTAGTTTTCATTATAGCTCTAGTCTGTGACCAACTGGACCCCCCATTTAAATGTGGCAGAGCCATCTGAGGAAATAAAGACAGCCAGATCAAGCCTGCATGTGGTAAACAGGCAGTCTCATTAAGACAGAATAAATGCCACTATAATTATTTTCTGCTATTTGCCATGATATAGTGCAGCACTTCATCAAATACAACAAAGAGCATTTGCTGGAGACAAACTGAGCGATGAAAGACTAACTCTTCTCATGCACCTTAGTTCATAATGATTTCTGAGCACATGAGGACCCTGCACCCAGCTTTACCCTCTGTCGTAATGACAGAGGTTCTTGGGATATAATTTGTGCACACGCATTGTATACTTTAATCACAGTTTTTAGGCAACCATGGTGTTTCTGAGATATTTTTCTACTCAAATTTGTCTTGTGCAAGTTTGCCTATGTTTTCAATATAGATACGTGTGTATATTTCCTCTCCCAAAATGTATTTCTAGATTGATTGATGTCAAACTCCCAATTAGTCTAGTAAGAAATATTTTTTCCTATAAGGTCTTCTTACTGACATTATTAAATTAAAATACTGGGACAGGTATTTTTCACTCCTCTTTCTCTTTAAGTAGAATTTAAATGGTTAAGCAAAGAATTTGTTTCTAACATACTGCTGCAGAGGTCTGCTAAAATGCATGACTTTTCCTCACTATTTGCCTAAGCACTCTATATAATGTAGTGTTTTTAAATAATCTTTAACCTGCCAACTTATGTTAATTATAGTGCCAGCTGAAAATAATGCACTGTTATAACTTTCACAGTTGTAGGTATATGGAAATGTCATGTATTTTTCATGAAACTTACAATATTTTTCAGTAAGTGTGAGTATGTTGCAAAAAATTATAGATAAACCTTGTATGTGCACAATTGGGAAAAAAAAAAACTAGGTAATCTGAGAAACAAAGCACTAGGGCAATGTAGCCTTAAAGTTCAACATGTTTCTTTTCCAACTATAATTCTGTTCTGTAACTCTACAGATCTCATTCTGTGTGAATAATAAGAATATCAACTACTTACCTATTTTAGCCAAAGTAATTTGAATATAAATGTCACACAATAATTTATGTGTTAAGTGCTTTAAATTGTGAGATTGCATATTTCTAAGCTACAAAATAATGCATTGTTTATAATTCCATGACACAGTTGTTCTATAGGATTCATTTAAACAAATACAAAAATGCCAGAAACTAAGTAAAAAAAGTTATATTATCTACTTTTAGCTGATACAACATGGGATGGACTTTAAGAGAAACTTGCAATATTATATACTTAGAAAGTTGTAAATAAAATGGATTCTGAATTTCCCCCCAAATCTGTAGAGTTGTCTCATCAAATTTAGATCCAACCAAGTTTCCTAAGATTCTTCATACTGGCACAAGTTTAAATTGTGGCCTTCTCTGTTCATTGAGGCATTGCCCTGGTCCTGATCTTTAATCATGGCACTGACAACAGTAACTACATGAAAATCTGTGGTGAACATACAGTACAATATACAGATGATGTATTATAGAATTGTACACTTAAGGTCTATATACTTTTTAAAATTATTTTGTTCAATTATAGTTGTCCCCATTCCCCCCCATTGCTCTCCCCTGTCCTACCCACTGCCCTCCCCCATTCAATTCAACCCCTGCCTACTGTTGTCTTTGTGCATTGGTCCTTTATACATGTTCCTTGACTTAACCCTTCCTCTTCTTTCCCCATTATTCTCCTCCCCCTTTCAGTTTACTCTTTATTTTCATGTCTCTGGTTCTATTTTGCTCGCTTGTCTGTTTTGTTGATTAGGTTCCATTTGTAGGTGAGATCATATGGTATTTGTCTTTCCTGCCTTATTTCACTTAGCATAATACTCTCTAGTTCCATCCATGCTGTCGCAAAGGGTAGGAGTTTCTTCTTTCTTTCTGCTGCATAGTATTCCATTGTGTAAATGTAGCACAGTATTTTGATCCACTCATTTACTGAGGGGCATTTAGGCTGTTTCCAGCATGTAGCTATGCTGCTATGAATGTTGAGGTGCATAGGTTCTTTTGAATTGCTGTTTCAGGATTCTTAGGGTATAATCCCAGCAGTAGAATCATTGGATCAAAAGGCAGTTCCATTTTTAGATTTTTGAGGAAATTCCATACTCTTTTCCACAGTGGCCCCACCAACAGTGTACTAGGGTTCCCTTTTCTCCACATCCTTACCAGCACTCATTGTTTGTTGGTTTGTCTAACTGGTGTGAAGTAATTTCATTGTGGTTTTAATTTGCATCTCTCTGATGGCTAGTGATGGCGACAGCTGGGACAACCAGCATGATTCAGCTCTGTTTCTTATGTCTCATTCTTTTACAGAGTTGCCCAGTTATGGTCTAATGACAGAGGCAGAGAGTCCACTGCTTGTATCACATTTGTTAGCGTCCAATGGCCAAAGGAAGTTACATGGTTAAGCTCAGTATCAAGGAGTCGTAGAAGGAGCTTCAAATTTACATGGCAGATGGTGTTGAATTATGGAAGGGTAAAGAATTGAACCAATACCTATAAACTTAAAGCAGCTATGTATTTGAAGTAGGTTACAACTGAGCAGCTGCCTAGAACTTGAACTTGAGGTTGTTCTTTGAGTAATTAAACTTCCTATGTGAGAAGACATTCTTGTTTGAACCAAGAGCATCTAAGTCCATATTCACTTGTGTATTGGATGTAGGTAGCGTAATATTCTTGAAAAGATTGATGGTGAGCTGAATCTAGATGCTTTTTTAAAAATTTGACTTTAGCCCAAAGTTGGCTGGTGTGGCTCAGTGGATTGAGCATCAACCCGAGAATGGAAGGGTTGTCGGTGTAATTCACAGTCAGGGCACGTGCCTGTGTTGCAGGCCAGGTTCCCACTTGGGGGCATGTGAGAGGCAATCTGATCAATGTATCTCTTGCACATCAGTGTTTCTCTCCCTCTCTTTCTCCTTCCCTTCTCCTCTCCCTAAAAATAAATAAATAGAATCTTTAAAAAAAAATAAAATAAAATTTGACTTTAAATTAAAAAAGAATTGAGCCAATAATGCAGTCACTCTTTCACACATTCTACTGCTTATTTTATTTTGTTTGAGAAATGACTCTATTGATATATTGATAGCTACCAAAATCCCCCCACAAAAAATAATATTCCCCCCAAATTTAGCAAATAGATCTGATGATTTTTAAAAGCTTAATAAATCATGATTTATTTCTGGGATGTAAGATTGATTGCACATTCTGAAATTGATCTCAGACATCAACCAAATTACTAGAAAAAATGAAAAGTACATATTGATTCCATAGATATAGAAATGTATATGATAAAATAAAATTCTATATCTATTCATGATAAAACCTCTTAACAGGCTAGAAGTGGAAAGCAACATCCATGATATGACAAAGTATATTTATAAAGAACTTACAGCAAATGTCATACTTCACTGAGAACTTTTGAAAGCTTTCCACCCGAAAGTGTAGCCAGCAAGTATGTTAACCATGAGTACATCCATTCAACATCATCTTGAGGTCCTAGCCAATGGAATTGCTAAAAAGTTAAAACTCTAAGAATTGGGAAGGAAAAAATATATCACTTATAATTTATAGACTAATATAGTTGGTTATATAAGTTCAAAGAATGCATATACTACTATACTTGGTAAAGAATTTAATAAGGATATATATGCAAGGTAAATCTACAGGAATAAATTTATTTCCATGTAAGCAATAAATAAATAGAAAATAAAATTTTAATAAATAATACCACTTATAAAAATAAAATTTCTATAAATAAATATAAACATGTATAACATTTCTTTAGCAAAAAAGAAAAACCATAAAATATTATTGAGAAAAATTAAGAAGACCTAAATAAATGGATTATTAAAGTTTATGGATTGGAAAACTCAGTATGTTAAAGATGTCAAGTTTCCCCAAATTGACCTATAGGTTCAATACAATCCTAATACATATCCTGGAAGGTTTGGTGTTTTTTTCTGTAGTAGCTGACAAGCTATTCTAAAATCTTTATTCTAAGATAAAGGCCAGGAAAACCCTGGTAATCTAAAGAAAAACATAGGTTTGATGATTTACTCTGCAAATATAAAATCTTTGTATAATTTATTAATACATAATTAATACAGTGTGGTACTGGCACAGCACATATAATACAAAATGTCGAATGAAAAAAAATCAAGAGTTAAGAAACAGATTCATGATATCCCACGACACTTTTGAGGAGGTGGCTCTGCCATGCAGTAAGTAAAAGGTGGGCTTTTGACAAATGATAATTTAAGTAATTGAAAATCCACGTGGGGAGAAATCAAGCTTGATCCCATAGACACAATTTAATTCCAGGTCTATTACAGATCTACATGTGAAAGACAACATAATAAAGCTCCTAGAGAAATCTAAAGAAATGTTTCCCTATGACCTTCAAAGACAAAAATTTCTTAAATGAGAATTAAAAAGTGTTAACCATAAAGAAAAATGTCTGGTAGTTTTTACTGTATGTAAATTAAGAACATCTATTAATCAAAAGACGCTTTTAAGTTAGTGAAAATGTAATCCCTGGGGTAAAAGAATACATTCACCACATACAATACACATATAAAAGCTTCCCAAGTCAATAAGAAAAAGATAAGCAGTTAAGTAGAAAAAAAGAACAAGAGATGATATCTAAGTGCCCAATAAACACACGAAAAAATGCTCAATGTCATTAACAAGCAAAAAAAATACAAAATAAAACGACAGTGTTTCATGTCCCACACCCACCATAATGACGAGTCATACAAGGAAGAAGACTCACATTACTAAGTCCTGGTGGGTTACTAAGTGTGTGGAGCAACGGGAACCCTCACACCTGCTGCTGGAGTGCAAATTGCTTTAAACACATTGGATAATCTTTTAGAATTATCTTGTAAAATTGAAACTATTATCTGGTCCGGCAATTTCATCACCAAGTATTAGAAAAATGCATGTACATGTGCACCAAAACAGGTATGCATCAATGTTCATGGCGACGTTATTCATAATACACAAGAATTGAAAATAAGCCAAGTGCCCTTCAACAGTAGACTGAATAAAATGTATGCATTTATACAATGAATTACTATAAAGCAACAAAAAGGAAGGATTATATGTATATAACACATATACATATATATAATATATATACATACATACATATAAAACATTCATATTCACAAATGAATAAATCTCACAAACATAACATGGGGCAAAAGAAACCAGAAATGAAATAATAGACACTGTAGGATTTTATCTGTATAAAGTTTAAAAATATGCAATAGTAAATGACAGTGTTAGAGGCACAGGCTTTAATTTAAAAGAGGCACGAGATATTTCTGTGGCACTGGCAGTGCCCTATTTCTTGATCTGTTTGATGTTAACAGGGATGTTTGTTCTGTGTTAATTTTCTAAGATATGCATTTTTGTTTTCTACACTTCTATATGTAGTATATGTTACTATAGAATATTTCTTCAAAATAGATGTTATGTTTTCGGGATCACGAAATTTTGGTTGTTTGTGACACTAGAAAGAATCTCGTGATCACAAATATTTAAGTCAGAATGAAACACCAGAACTAGCTACTGGCAAACTTTGGGGATGATTATTCTTTAGAAGGAGAAACACTATTTTCCCCAGTTTTATTTCCCCTAAGCACAGTAGAGGGTTTTAGGCCCTTTCCCCAATAAAAGCAGGCTATAATATCAAGAGATGCGAATGATTTTGAATCCACACAAGATCTTCCTTCCTGCTGTGCTTAATTTCCGAATCTGATGCTGTCACAAAAACAGATGCAATGGGATGCCCAGTAGAAAAAGCAAGTTCAAGTACAATTTTCATTGGCACTGCATGGGCCTTACTGTAAATTGGTCTTGCTTGTTCTGGTTGGGCAGATGAACCACAGATTCTTAAAAGGTTTTATTTTAAGATAGGGTAATAGAAAACAAAATTAATTTTTAAATTAAGAGTAGGATATTTTTTCCACATGAAGCCAAATTTATCAAACTGAAGGTAATTTTTTCTCTAAATTTCAGTATTTAACTCAATTTTGTGCCAGAAAAAATAGTCGCTGAGGTTATTGAAAACTGTTTAGTAAATGTGGCCATGCTAAAAGCTCATATGTCTGATATCTATTTTGAGTCTGATTTCAAACTAACTTGACAATTGGATCCATAATTTAATGGAAAACGCCAAATCCAAAAAAACATTTTTAATGACTATAAGTGAATGAAAATGAGGGCTGCCTATATGCCTAAAATGCTAATTTGTTTAAGTGACAAGATAAATATCCTTTCTCCTTTCACCGATTATGTAATCATCTCAACTGTGAATTCAGACCTATCTCTACAACAAGCAAACAGATTGCAGAAGGAATTATTAAGTAGGCAGGCCTCAGTCAAGCAGTCATTTTCTAACATGGGAATTGATTCTGCCTTACAAAACCTACCATTAAAGTGCTGAGTGACTGTTTAGGTAGTGGGAGAGGTTATCAGACAAAAGCTTCATATTCTTGTCTATAAATATGTTTCTAGCCTGTCTCATATTTGATGTTACTGAAGGAGAAAGAATTTTTTTTCATTTATATTATGACTTAGATATACTTGTGCTATGTGTAAATAAGACTGCTCCACTTTGCCAGTTTTGGAGGTAGAAAATAAATTCATATCTCTGGATCATTCAGAGTAAGTGTTTCAAATCCCATTTAGCTTTTCTAAGAATATCTTTCTTTCCTATCATGGTTCCCTCACTCTTCTCCATCCTTTTTGATCATTCCAAAAGCTCAGAGACAAATATCATCTACAGCCTTATTCCTGCTCTCATGGGTTTACAAAGAGAAAGGTGGAAACTCAGATTTCTTTCCCGGCAACGGGTGATCCTGCTGATACTTTCTTCCATGAAGAGTCAATGTTTAAACACCGTGATTCTGCCAGTTCTTGCTCACTATGTGATTAAAAGGGAGGGAGAAGGTTGGGGTCGGGGGAGAGTCCCACACTTCTGGCACCATTCTTTGACTCCTACTTAGAAGTTCCAGGTCAGCTTGTAATTTCTTATGAACTAACCCTAAGGAGGATTTTTATTTCAGGCATACATGCTTTATAACCTGTCCTTTTTTCTTTTAATCTTCTCTACTATTTTCTCTCCAAGTATGACCACCTCCATTTGCTTCGCTTCTCTTTACAAAAGTCAATCCCAATTTTTGGTTCCTAGGATGACTAACACTCATTTTAGGGAAATATACACTTTCTCAACCATAAAGCCAAGACCTAATTTTGCCAAAGTTTAGTGAAGGACTAGAAAACCTTGAAGAAAGAAGTCTAACACAAACCACCCTTTCAGTGGCTTTAGGTCCGTTCTTTACTTCTCTCTCTTATTCACAGACCATTGGATTATATTGATGAAACTGTTTTCTTCTCTCCAGTATCACTCCAGCTACCTTGTCTGGACATTCATCAGCCATTCAAAGTCTCCCTCTGCCTTAAAATTACCCCTTCAATTCCTTCTCTATGCAGCAGTCTTTTGATCTCGTCATTCTTAAATCTTCTCATTAATCTTAGAATACATCCAAAATAACTCAACAAGGACTCTAGCCCCTGTGTAACCTGAGCTGGTTGCTGCTTAGATTTCTAGATAATGATTTTCAAACTAATTTCTATGTCTAGGCAAAATATTAACTAATTGTGTATGGAAATAAAGACATTTGAAGACAAGCAGTATCTTGAAATATTAACTTACACATTTGTTCTCAGGAAGCTGTTGAAACCAAAAAAGGTAAAAAGAGAATGTAAACCCTAGGATCATGGACTAAGGAGTAAAATCCTGAGATTCAAAAGAGTTTCAGATAAAATGAGGAATGTATCGGGAAAGGTGTGAATAACACCTCCCCTCTCGCTTGCCTTTTCCTCAAAATCTATCACCACTATTTTTTTCTAACTTTATTTTTCAATTGCAGTTTACATTCAATATTATTTTGTATTAGCTTTAGGGTCTAGCATAGTGGTTAAACAATCATATACTTTACAAAGTGTCCCCTTTGATATTTTCAGTACCCACCTGGCACCACACATAGTTATTACAATATTAGTGACTATATTCTCTAAGCTGTACTTCACATCCCCTTCACTGTCATGTAATTATCAATTTGTATCTTAATTCCTTCATATTTTTTACCCAGTCCTCCAACCTTCCCTCCCTTCTGGCAACCATCACTCTGTTCTCTATATCTATTAGACTGTTTCGATTTTGTTTGTTGGTTTGTTCATTTTGTTCTTTAGATTCCATTTATAAGTGAAATCATATGGTATGTTTCTTTCTCTGGCTGACTTATTTCACTTAGCATAATACACTCTTGGTCCATCCATGTTTTCACAAAAGGCAAGATTTTGTTCTTTCTAATGACTGAGCATGAACTTTACCCAGAACACCCTTACTTCTTCTGTGGCCCCAGGCCTACTCACAAACCAGTTCTTTAAGTAGAACCCTTTTCTTCTTCTTGTGCCTTTCCTTAGTTGGCCAGCTCACACTCAAATTTCGTGTTTGTCCTAACCTTCTGGATGAAGTCATTCCATCTCCTCTCTTTTCCTAGTTTCTCCCATGTCCTTCTGAGTTAGGGCCCTTTTTTATTTCTCCTTCAGCACCTTTTGTATTTCCTACTCTAATATCATACTATGCTGTATAAATTTACTTGTCACTATTCTCAATTAGTTGATAGACTCAAAATTCTGTTTGTTTTTTACCAGTCTGATATGATACCCTCTCTCGTTACTTCTTTGTTGAACTAAAGCAAAATACTTATGATATGACTTAATTTATTCACACCTTTCCTGATACATTCCTCATTTTATCCAAAACTCTTTTGAATCTCAAGATTTTACTCCTTAGTCCATGATCCTAGGGCTTGGTTTCAACAGCTTCCTGAGAACAAATGTGTAAGTTAATATTTCAAGATACTGCTTGTCTTCAAATGTCTTTATTTCCATACGCAATTAGTTAATATTTTGCTTAGATATAGAAATTAGTTTGAAAATAATTATCTCTCAGAAATATGAAGATATGACTTCTTTCTTAATCCCCAAATTATTTAGTTAAACACATCAGTGGTGTTTTTGAAAGAGTAAAACATGGATCACTTATTTTTTATTTTTTCCAGAAGTTTAAATATTTTATTGTTTTATTACAGTTGTCCCAATTCATATTAGTGTTTTAACTAGAGCAAACTCAGCTCTTACATATAGAACAAAAAAATCTTTGAGTTTCATATATCTCAAAATACAAAACTAACAGTTCTTATTATGGGAGACTTGCTAAAGAGCAACAACCAAAATATGATTCTTACATTATCTAGAATTAGAAGAAAATGAAATTGACTCATGAAATATACTTTTCTACTTCTAACAAACTTTTAATTTCAATAGTAATTATGCTTTGTAATTTGAATATAATTTCCAAGGTCTTTAGGTCACTTAAAATCTTGGGCTAACATTGTTGTTTTATTGGGTTAGCTAAAAATCCATTTAGCTTTTTTTGTAAATTAAAGACATATTTTTTGTTGTTTTATTTTTTTAATAATTTTATTGTTCAATTACAGTTGTCTGCATTTACCCCTCACCACGGCCCCCCCACACCAGCCATGCCCACCTCCCTCCCCTGCTTCCACCCATTCTTGGTTTTGTCCATGTGTCCTTTATAGCTGTTCCTGAAAACCCTTCCCCCTCCCCCCCATTATCCCCTCCTACCTCCCCTCTGGTTACTGTCTCTCTGTTTGTTCTTAATGTCAATGTCTCTGGTTATATTTTGCTTTCTTGTTTGTTTTGTTGATTAGGTTCCAGTTAAAGGTGAGATTATATGGTATTTGTTTTTTAATGCCTGGCTTATTTCACTTAGCATAATGTTCTCCAGTTCCATTCATGCTGTCGCAAAGGGTAGGATCTCATTCTTTCTCTCTGCTGCATAGAATTCTGTTGTGTAAAATGTACCATAGTTTCTTGATCCACTCATTTGCTGATGGGCACTTAGGTTGCTTCCAGCACTTGGCTATTGTAAATTGTGCTGCTATGAACATTGGGGTGCATAGGATCTTTTGGATTGGTGTTTCAGAGCTCTTAGGGTATAATCCCAGCAGTGGAATTGCTGGGTCAAAAGGCAGTTCCATTTTCAGTTTTCTGAGGAAATTCCATACTATTTTCCACAGTGGCTTCACCAGTCTGCATTCCCACCAGCAGTGCACTAGGGTTCCCTTTTCTCTTCATCCTCTTCAACACTTGTTTGTTGATTTGTTTATGATGGCCATTCTGACCAGTGTGAGGTGGTATCTCATTGTGGTTTTAACTTGCATCTCTCTGATGGCTAGTGATGCTGAGCATCTCTTCATATGTCTCTGGGCCCTCTGTATGTCCTTCTTGGAGAAGTGTCTGTTCAAGTCTTTTGTCCATTTTTTAATTGGGTTTTTTGTCTTCCTGGAGTGGAGTCGTGTGAGTTCTTTATATATTTTGGAGATCAAATCCTTGTCCAAGGTATCATTGGCAAATATGTTTTCCAATACAGTTAGTTCTTTTTTTCATTTTAATGCTGTTTTCTTTAGCTGTGCAGAAGCTTTTTATTTTGATGAGGTCCCATTTGTTTATTCTTTCCTTTATGCCCCTTGCTCTAGGGGACATATCGGTGAAAATACTGCTGCATGGAATGTCTGAGATTTTCCTGCCTACATTTTTTTCTAGGACTATTATGGTGTCACAACCTATATTTAAGTCTTTTATCCACCTTGAATTTATTTAGGTAGAGTGTAAGTTGGTGATCGAGTTTCATTCTTTTGCATGTAGCTGTCCAGATCTCCCAACACCATTTGTTGGAGAGGCTATTTTTACTCCATTTTATGCTTCTGTACCCTTTGTCAAATATTAATTGACCATAGAGACTTGGGTTTATTTTTGGGCTCTCTATTCTGTTCTATTGGTCTATCTGTCTATTTTTATGCCAGTACAAGGCTGTTTTGATTACAGTGGCCTTGTAATACAGTTTGATTTCAGGTATTGTGATCCCTCCTACTTTGTTCTTCTTTCTCAAAATTGCTGCAGCTGTTTTGGATTGTTTATGGTTCCATTAAAGTTTTGAAATGTTTGTTCTATATCTCTGAAATATGTCATTGGTACTTTAATAAAGATTGCATTGAATCTATAAATTACTTTGGGTAGTATGGACATTTTGATGTTAATTCTTCTAATCCATGAACATGGTATATGCTTCCATTTATGTGTGTCTTCCTTAATTTCTTTCTTTGGTGTTGTCTAATTTTCTTTTTTTTTTTTTTTTTTTTTTTTTT